>JAURVB010005220.1:0-17106 GCA_033002965.1 Piper betle
GGAAGGGACACACGGGAGGGAGAGAGACGGAATTAGTTACAATTCTCAATAAATAAACAAATAAATAGCCTTCATGGGCTAAATTTTTTTTTCATGTATTTATTCTTTTGGAACCATTTCATTTTGCATTTAAACATATATTATTAGCTATGGGAAAAAAAAGACTTTTTAAAAACTAGGTTAATCAATGCATTCATATATATATATATATATATATATATATATATATATATATAACCAACGACGACATCTATGTAATAAACGTAACTTAAAAGAAGAGAGAAATTACAAAGACTGACATAAAGAATAGTAGAAATAATAAAGATTATTAAGAAAACAGTATTATAGGTCAGTGCAAAAAGATTCACTACCATATAAAATTCACCTTTCATCTTGAAATAAACCACCGGGAACAAAAGAGTTTGGCTCACCTTCTTTGCATGTAAAGTGTCACCTGTAAACTATTGCTTCCGAGGAGAACAAAGTTTAGGCTTTTTAGAAATGAAAGTTATTGTATCATTTACTTAGTTTGTTAATTGAGGATCGGCAACGTGGAAAGCAGACATTTTTTTAAATGAAGCAAAAAACAAAATTAATCAAAAGCTGACTGGAATAGGCACACGCGGCAGGCATGGGGCTTTGGATTGTGACGACCGACTTGCCGTCCGCTGTCCAAGAACAACGTGACTCCTTTAACAAAATGCAAGTGGCAGTACGTGTGCGTAAGGCTCGAAGGCGGAACGTGTACTAGCTTGCGATCGATCATTCCCTGTTTCTTTCCCACCCCCACCCCTCTTTTTTTAAATCAAGGCAGTTTTTATGGCTGTGGTAAGGGCATTTTTTGACTGTTGGTTGTGTGATTTTGTGTTTATTTGTTATAAAAATATAAAATTATATTAGTAATGGTCAAAATTTGGTGGTAAAATATAATAACAGGCCTTTGGTTGTGTCGTTATTTGTTTTGTGCTGCGTTTTTTCTTATTTTGTAAAGATATAAAATAGAAACGATAATTAATAACAAAGGTGTGTAACAAAATATTTTCAAAATGTGAAACTGTTAAAGGTTGTTTTTATAAACCTTTCCCCTTTCAAACATAATTTATCGCCTCTACCACTTTTTATAACATTGACGAAACATAACATATATCAAAATAATTTGGGGTTTTTATAGAAAACATTTTATTACAACTGAACGCTCTATAAAATATACAATAATATAGCATCTTTCTAAAGCTTTTTGTAAAAAAAAAGAGGTCGATCCCATTTTCACTTTTTCAAAACATTTAAATAAAGCTGCCCTAGTAATTATGACAAATATTATTTTATGAACTCTCAATACTTATTATAGTTGCAGCTAAAAAATTTTGTGGCTAAATTTCAATGAGATTTAATATAAAATTTTTTTGTCATAATTACTTCGGATTAGTTAGGATGCACGAACATAAAAACAAAAACAAAATCAACTTTAAGCTCTAATATTAATCTGATATATGCATTTAATTAATTATAGAAATTCATTCAAAAATTCAGTCGGGGTTTTATAACATGAAAAGGATTTTTGATGTAGCAAAGGGAACATAGGAGATATCAAAGAAAATAAGGATTTTTCATGTTAAACTGAGTACGACAATTATTTTAAATTATAAACTGTTTAAATTTAGGAATCGGCATGTTTTATCAAATTCATATCAAATTGAGGCATATACGATTGAATATGACTCACTTTTGTAAGCATTTGTTTTGTTGGCATAAAATAGTATAAATGCCATAAAAATTTTCAAATAGTCAGCATTACTAAAATTAATTATATTTAATGTATTTTATATAAAAAGTAATAATATATTAATTATTTTGTATATAAATTAAGTATGATTACATCGAAGTGAGAGTATAAACTAATTATAATTACTTTCTATGAGTCTCTCTTGCCCTTTCTAATTAGCAAAAAAATATTCCCTTTTTAATCTCAAAAAATAAAAAGAAGGGGGAGATTTTTTATACATGGGAGAGTACATGGGCTGGCCACTTAAAAATCATTATAATTATTTTGAGTAGAAAATATATTATAAAAATTTAAAATTTTGTTATATATTAAAAAATAGTTATTCGAAGTTGAAAATTTATAGTCCTTTTTACTAATAAATTTAATTTTATCTTAATAAGCATTTGACATGGCATTTACTTTAAGGGTCTTACAATTTATTCACTTTAGAAAATTATGTCTTTGGAATTCTTACACTTAATTCGTAGCTAACAGCCTAACCCACGACCAGTCCAACCGATTATCTAAATACAATTTAAAGTTGACTTTGATACAAACTATAACAACCCTACTTGGTACAAAATTATGGGCTTAAGTCATATTTTTTACAATTATTAACCAAAGTTAAAATTTTATAATTCTTTCTAATTAATAAACTAAATCTTATCCAAGTTGGTATTAGGCGTAGGACAAATTGTAATGGTCTTATAAATACGACATGGAATATGTCAACTAATATGATTTTTTTTAAGGTGTGACACCCAAATTTCGGTTCACCTAAGAACCAGATAAGAAATGTCGCAATCGAGTTGAGTCGTATCTAAAGCTGCTGGTTTATAAAACTCGCTCAATAATATGAATTGAAATATCCTGCTTGACGTCAAGAGAATTGGAAGGCATTGCTAAATATACGTGAAAACTTATCAAATATAAATACAAGTATGAAAGAAAGTAATTGCATTGAGCTCAAGTGTGTGTAGCGTTTATCTGTTTTCCCACCAAAGCCAATTCAGAATCATGAAACGTACATATATAATAAGAAAAACATAAGTAACAAGTATTAATGGTCCAAAAATAACTCATACTCAAACTGATGCAGGAGAGTTAAACCTCATGTAAAATGAAAATATTTATATACTCATTCACAGAATCTCTCATAAGGGCGCTAATTAGGAGCCATCGTCATCGGATCAACAACATCCCCTTCTCATGCCTCGTCAACTTTAAAAATTATCCCTTACGCATGAACATCAATTTTTATTCCTTTTCCTTTAGCCCTATGCATCCTCCGTATCACTCCTGACCCTCAGTATAGAAACCGAGTACTCTCAGGCATACGCCTTTAATACCTTTTGAAACCATAAATTTAGACATGCAAGTTTGAAGAACTTAAAGGTGGAGTTGTCAGGATCCATCGAGAATGAAACAGATACTCACTAAATCCAGAGCCCACTTTAACTAACATGTGCCCGCTCGCATGGTGACGTTATCGATTTTCCCGTGTTTCACATCTCACAGGAAAACTTGAGAAAAATCATATATAGGTCTGGGTATGGATTTATATAATAGGCCCGAAGTCAACTTGCCGTGGAGCTTGTTTTTGAAATCAGACTCGAGGGCTATCCTAGACGGTTATTAATCACAAAAGTAAAATGTGTTTAAATGGCCCATGTTAAGTGGGGTCCGATAAATAACTACTTAACACATCCTGCTAACTGGAAATCAAATTAGTAATAGAGTATATAAAAACTTAGAAGAGTCTTAACGGACTTGTGGTCTAAGCTCCAAGCGTAGCGTCTCATCTACGGCAAGCTCGGACTCCGAAACCTACATCAAACCCACTATTAAGTAAAATAGTGACATCTCTATATGATACATGTTGTGGTATGTGTTCACATCATCAATAAATCCTAATAAATAAGCAATGCTAAATAAACCTATAACTAAATATGTAGCACACAAATCAAGACATAATAAAGGAAATAACTAATAACAAATAATAAATACATGATTATTATATAAATAAATAAATAAATAAAAACAATTAGTTAATTTTAGTTAATCATGAATAATAATAATATCATAGGGAACCAATACAAAATATGTAATTAAAAACAAATAAATAATAATATACACGCAACAAACAAATAGATAAGTAAATAAGTAAATAAATAAATACAATTTAATAAACGTAAATAAGTCAAATATTAATAAGTAAATATATCATTAATAATAATAAACTATCACATATGCATCCATCATATACGACAAACATATAAATAATAATAATAATAATAATAATAATAAATAAATAAATAAAAAACACCCATTACATTAAAATATACTAAATAATGTGAATATGTATATAAACTAATATACGGGTTCTCGAATTACCAAATACAGTCGAAAAATGGCCGAAACTAATTAAAAATGAGTTGAACAAAACTGAACTAAGTCAACTCTAGCGAGTCGACCAAGTCAAGCCGAGCAGTCAAGAAAAAGTGTTGGGTCGGGTAGCTAGACACATACATTGTGTAAAACTCGTGAACCGGTCGATTCAACTATCGATTCAAGTCGAGTTAGTTTTAGAACACGTGTGATGAGTTGAGGCTAACCGCATGTATGAGTCGTGAAGGTCATTTGTACTCAAGTATATAATAATAACGTCATGAATACAGTAGAAAAAAAGACTTATCAAAATATACGAGAGTATGTTTATTTTTTATATATAGTGAATCGTAGAATTAGTTTTAGGTCGTTTACCATATTAGAATGCATTATTTATTAATTTTGGGTGGGTTAATAGGTTTAGAGCATGTTATTCGAGTTAGAACTCGATTATTTTGTTTTATGGCATTTCATTTTATACTTTGTTAGATTTATTTCATAATATTGACTCGAGTCGAGAGCAAATCAAGTTTTTATTACAAATTGCCATCGTTTTATTTTTCTTTCCCCGACTCTGTTTCTCCCCCTACTGACTAATCGCTCCCTCTGTTTATCGTGCCACCCCACCGCTGGTGACCTCGCCGCCTGCTGCTCCACTGCTGGCTAGCGCGCCACTAGTAGTGCCATCGCCCCCACCTCAACACCTCCTTTCCTCTCCCTACCCTCTTCTCCCTGTTTTCCCTCACAGCCACCCACTGCCGCAACCTCGCATGCATCGCCGTCGGCCACCAAGTCCAGTGATGGCGTCTGGTGACCCACCCTAGCCCCTTCACCCTCCTTCCCAACTCTTACCAGGCTTGTGCGACACATGCACAGTGAACACATGTGACCCAAGGCCGCCGCTTGCATGTACTGTTGCAGGCCGTTAGTGCTGCCACCAGCCAGTTGAGCACTACAGCCACCTCGCTGTTGATCAGACATCCCTTACACGACCACCTCATACCCCGTACCAACCAAACCCCTCACTTACCTCACACAGCCTCTTCCTGCCCTAACCGGGGCTGTTTTGAGCAGCAGCTGCCTCCGCCACCGCTAGTTGCATCACCGGCCCATTCCCTCTTGCGGGATCATCTCCTTCTGGCCATCTCCCCCCCCCCCACCAGACTATCCTCCTCGTCATCCTTCATCCCTCACAACAGCACCACGTCATGGCATAGCTGCCGATTTGTGGTGTTTCCACCGCCTTCCAGTCACCGTTGCCGCTGGCCAGTCGTAGGCCAGCCAAAGCAGCTCCGGTCAGGCCTCATCACTTCCTAGCCACGTGCTCCAGTCCTAGCCTAGTCGAGTCCACCCTCGGCTGAACCGCAGACATGTCGATGACACCCTTGACCATTGTTGTTGTCGCTGTCGTTGCTGACGTTAGGAATGCATTCTTACTGATTTGATTTAGATTGCTTCATTTCATGATCATGGATGTTAGTGCATGATTGATTGATGCAAATTTGTGTTACAAAGAATTGGGAAAAATGTGAAATTAGGTATTAATTTTATAAATTGTGTGACTTGATTAATAATTGAATGTCATAATTGGATATGAGTTATTTTCAATAGGAATGTTTTCATGAATGGCATTGATAAAGCTAAACATACAATTTGAAAGTGAATTGTATTAATGCATTATTTGCTATAGTTGACTAAGAATGCAATGACCGAGGTGTAATTAGAGATACTAGATTTGAAATTAGATGTTAATGGAGTCATATTGATAAGTATTGAAGATTAAACTTTTCATGACCATGATTTTAATGTGTTTTTGTAAATCCCGGGTATAAATATTATAAATTAGGTGATATTTCACTTTATATTTTACTTAATTAATATTTTATGAAATATGCTTAATTTTGGATTTTAAATGCAGGGTAAAAATGAAGAAAAAAATAAAAAACTTAGAAATGGAAGGTCATGGCACTCGGTCCAACACAATGGTAACTACATACAAAGGAAGGATGCTGATGGCCTTGGATGCATCCTTAACAATTTAATTCATTATATGACGAGTCTTTTGACTTGTTTGTTATTGCGGTCGGGAGATACACAACACCGTATACGATTAATCAATTATCATCAGGCGGTAGAAATTGAGGCTAAACAATAGAAACATGAAGGAGCGAGAGCCACAATGTCACATAATTATCTTAGATCAATAATTCGAGGGAATAAAAAATAAGAATAAGATGTGATGAAAATTAAATTTATGTTAAGGGAAATTTGACACCACCAATGGTAACAACAAGGAATTCACAAAGCTACAAAGGAAAGATGTTAGGATGTCGATGGCCTTAGATGCATCCTTAACACTTGAGGATTGGTTGAGCAAGTCAAGGAGTTTTAAACTTGATTAAATACCATAATTAATTAGACTACGTTGAGTTGTGAACTACATCCTTAAATTCTTGTATCTCGTGGACATCTCATCCTTTATATAAAAGGGTGGGCATTTGTTTTTTACCGTATCTCAACTCTTAGCTTAGGAGTTTAGTGAATCAAATAGTTCTAGTCGTTGTACTTTTTAGTACTTTTCATAATAAAAGTTTATTTCTTTTCCATCATGTTCTTTAATTTTATTATGGAGTAATCATTTGATTAAGTTTATTTCACTGTAGAGAAGAATGACACTAACATGGCTTAATTGAATTTATTTTAACCTCATACTTTTTTATTCAATCAGAGTGTTTGAATTATCATGTTCTTAATGTTAAGGGTAGGGTAGATTGATCACCTATTTCTTAGATCGTGAGGTTCAATTAGATTTTGGAAAAATTTATTTTAGTTACTCATAGATAATTCATCATATGACGAGTCTTTTGACTTGTTCGTCATTGTGGTATGAAGATACACAATACTGTATGCGATTAATCAATTATCACTGGGGAATAAATTGAGGCAAAATAATAGAAGCATGAAGAGAGAGAGTCACAATGCCATATAATTATCATAGATCAACAATTTGAGGGAATAGAAGATAAGAGTAAGATATGATAAAAATTAAATTTATGTTAAGGGAAATTCAACTCTAAAACGAATTTTATCTTAGACTAAACATCTCTTTTTGTTTTTGTTTTTCTATTAGTTGTGTGTTCTATAATTAACTTAAGTAAATTCATCTCTTTGTGAGACAATACTTGAAATTCATCATTATATTACTTGTTTTGATTATGTATATTTGCATGTTATTCTAAAGTTATTGTAAAGATGTGGTCGCTAATGACTTTTGCGACAGGAAAGACATTTGATCACAAATTTAAAAACTAAAACAGGGTGTTACAAGAGTGGTATCAGAGCTAACCCTTGTTTGATTAAGATGGTAGATGTAATACAGGTCACATGTATACAAAAGCTACTTCGAGTGGTTCCGACAGGTATTTTTCTATCTTATTGATTTTTTTGTTGCATATTTCTTACCAATCAATGGTGTGACAGTGTGAGCAGGTTAGAGCAAGGATTGCTAGTAAAATGGTGAGACAAACTCGTAGGACACAGATTAGAGCCCCATCTCCTCCACTGCCTAGACAGAACAGTCCAGGACATGATCACAGTGACATAGCAACTAGTTGATCAAGGACCACCATACCACCAACAGGGACCAATGTGCCAGTTTTGGCTAGCCAACATAGTGAGAGCCGTCACCTAGATAGTCAATGTGACAGTCACCACAACAGAAGTAATTGACAGGAGAGAGATGCAACAATTGCCAGATTGGTTGAGGTACAGATACAGATGTAGTAGAACCAAGAGGAATTTAGAAGAGAACTCAGACAAATGGCCCTCTCAGTAGCCAAAGCTAACAAGAAGCCAACAATGGATGATGAGGCACGAGGAGAGCCACTGGTTCCTATGGGCCCTTTGCCACCGCTGCCTCCTCTACTGCTACAACAAAGAGCTACTCCAACAACAACTCATTTGTTTGCCCCACTTCAGGTGAGGATGAGACCAGATGTCGGTGGACCCACACTAACAGGTAGTTGGCAGACTGCATGTGGAAGTGGAGCTACAAGATTTGATAGTATACCTGCTCGTACAAGACCACAATTTCCATAGTACGAACAAGGAGAAGGATCGAACAGATTAGTGGATGCAAAGAATCTAGAACTGTGGTAGTATGAAAGGTTCATGAAGAATGGTGGGCGACCTTTCTTTGAGAAGTTGGATGCAGAGGAGGCATTCCTGTGGATATCGTCAGCCATAGGAATGTTTGGTAGTATGGATTGCCGATGGAGTACAAAGTATGCATCATTACAAGGGCATTCCAGGATGAAGCTAGATATGGTGGGATTTAGTGTAGAATTCCACATTTGCTCACCACCAACCCCAGCACATCACTTGGGAGGAATTCAATGGAAAGTATTTTTCGCCAAATGTCAGGAAGCGAAAGGAGCTGGAATTCCCAACCTTGAGGCAAAGACCCATGACAGTGGTGCAATACGAGACTAGGTTTAGAGCTCTGGAGAGATTTGCACTTGATTTAGTCCCTACTGAAGGAAGAAGGATAGAACAATTTTATGAAGGCCTCCATCATGAGAATAGGATGGGCTATTTGGACAAGAAGTTTGCTACCTTCGGTGATGTTGTGGGAGTTGTAGGCACGGTAGAACGAGTTATAGCTATTGGACATTGTCAGGATTTTGATCAGAAGTAGCAACACCCGAAATTGTATCAGCCAAAGCAAGGAGCACAATAGAGACATCAAACAGATGTGCTAGTCGCTATGAGGGCTATGGATGGCTAAGTTCAAGACAACAAATCAATTTTCTGCCAGAACTGAAGACATCGTCATGGAGGTGAGTGCAAAGTAGGTACCGATGCATGCTACAGATGCTGCTAGGTAGGACATAGAACCGCAAAGTGCAGAGTAGGCAGTAGGGTATGCTATAGTTGTGGTCGACCAGGGCATAGAGCCACAACTTGTCCAATTGGCTAGACCCAACAGGTGACACTCCCAGCACCTCCACAGAGACTTGCACTCTTAGCTCCCTAGTAGCAACCACAGTAGAGAGGCCAACAAGGCTAGAGAGGTGGAGACCAACAACCACCGAGACAGCAGCAGAGGGGACAGAACTAGAGAGGGTACGTGGCAGCAGGACAGGGTAGACAGCAGAGGGGTAGACAACAGATACTGCCAGCTTAGGATTTGAAGGAACAGAGTCAAGCAATACCACTAGTAGTACCTCCTGCCCCAGCACAGTAGTAGCCAGTGAGCATGTATGCAGCCACTGTGGTAGAGGCACTTGAGGACATGACAGTCGTGACAGGTACGCTTCTAGTAGGCTTTCTGCCTACACACGTCTTATTTAATTCTGGCTGCACACACTTGTTTATTTCGTATACACACACAAGTAGAATTGGATGTAATATAGAAGAGTTAGGACCTCACTATTAGTGTCCACTCCCGCCGGTAGTGTGATAGCTATGGGCGATTGTGTGCGTAATGTCCCGGTCAAGATTCAACAGCGACAAATTGTAGCCGATTTGATATTGTTCAAACTATAAGAATTTGATGTGATATTTGAGATGAACTGGATGTCCAAGCATGGAGCTGTGATAAATTGCCAAAGAAAGGCGGTAACTTTCTGCCTTAGAAGACACCGCTTTTTCTTCCAAGGTCAGTGAAGAGATAGAGAACAAGGATGGATATCCAATAAGAATGCAGTGAAACAGCTGGATAGAGGCAGTGAGCTGATAATGACAGGATTAATTTTGGTTGAGTAGAGTGGTTCAGGAGACAAGCCGAGCTTTGAGGATATTCCAGTGGTCAGAGAATTCATTGATGTATTCCCCAAAGTGGTTATTGGATTGCCAACATATAGAGAGGTAAACCTCTCCATCGAGTTGATGCCAAGCATAACATCGATCTCAAGTGCTCTATATAGGATGGCACCTCTTGAGCTCAAGGAACTCAAGGAACAGTTACAAACACTATTGGATCAAGGATTCATCAAACCGAGTGTTTCCCCATGTGTTGCACCAGTGTTATTCATGAGGAAGAAGGATGGAAGCATGCATTTATGCATCGATTACAGGATGCTAAGCCATACAACTATTAAGAATAGATACCCTCTTCCTCGTACTGATGACCTATTTGATCAGTTGAGCTCAGTAGTCATCTTCTCGAAGATTGATTTGATGTCAGGATGCTACCAGTTGAAGATTAGAGCATAGACATTCCGAAGACTGCATTTAAGACGAGATATGGATACTACAAGTTTTGGTCATGCCTTTTGGTTTGACCAATGCCCCAGCAGCATTTATGGACTTGATGAACTGAGTGTTTAGTCCATACCTGGACCAGTTTGTGATCTTCTTCGTGGATGACATACTGGTATATTCTTCATCCAGGGAAGAGCATGAGCAACATCTAAGGATGGTATTGCAGACACTAAGAGAGCATAGATTGTATGGGAAGTTTTTAAAGTGCATTTTTTGGTTGTCAGAAGTACACTTTCACGGCCATATTATCTCAACATCAGGCATTTCAGTAGATCCAGCCAAGATAGAAGTAGTAGTGTGGTGGGAACAACCGACAACACCTACTGAGGTTCAAAATTTCCTAGGCCTAGCTGGATACTACAGATGGTTTATTCAGGATTTCTCTTCTATAGCAGCCCCTCTTACGCAGCTGACTAGGAAGGAGGAACGGTTAGATGGATGGATGAGTGTGAGCAGAGTTTTAGGACGCTGAATGAGAGATTGACTTTTGCGCCTATCCTCATGTTGCCTGATTGGCTTGAGGATTTTCTAGTTTACACAGATGCCACAGGGATTGGCTTAGGTTGTGTTTGATGTAGAAGGATAAGGTTATAGCCTCTGCATCTCGCCATCTCAAGGTGCATGAACATAACTATCCTACACATGACCTAGAGCTTGCAGCAGTTATATTTGTTCTCAGAATCTAGAGGCACTACTTATATGGAACATCTTTCAGACTTTTGATTGATCACCAGAGTCTGAAATACATCTTCACATAGAAGGATTTGAATAGCAGACAGAGAAGATGGCTGAAGATGTTTACAAACTACGAGAACGGCATAGCATACGATAAGGGCAAAGAGAATGTGGTAGCAGATGCGTTGAGAAGGAGGGTAGAAGTCTCGTACTCCACAAGATTGGTAGCATTTCCAGTGACTCAATTCACTACAGGCCAGAAATAGTTGGTTGGAATGATGGCACGACTGACCATTCAGCCAAGTGTACTTGAGCAAATGAGGATTGCACAGGAAGCAGATCCACAATTGAGGCAATGGTTGGAATAGGGAACACATCCGGAATTGACCAGAAATGCAGATGGGTTAGTTAGACTTAGAAGTCGACTCTTTGTGCCAAATGTTCCAGAGTGTTCTGGATTTCGACGTGCGATTCTTCAGGAAGCTCACACGTCCCTAAACATCTGGCAACCATGTCATATACCTTTCTCTTCATTCCTAGCCACCAATATGTTCGACAAACACTATGGTATATTCTTACTCCACCTGGATTCAATGAGCATCTCAACGTACGATTCTTCACAAAGCTCACACGTCAAGATGCTCAGTGCATCCAGGTGGAGTGAAGATGTACCATGATGTCCGATGAACATATTGGTTGCTAGGAATGAAGAGAGAGGTATACAACATGGTTGCTAGATATTTAGTGTGCCAACAAGTGAAAGCTGAACATGTATGCCCAGGTGGAACGCTACAGCCATTGGAAGTGCCAGAGTGGAAGTGGGAGAGTATAGCGTACAACTTTGTAGTCGGTTTACCTAGGACCCACCAATAGAAGGACAATATGGGTCATAGTAGAGTGACTCACAAAGAGCACACATTTCATACCAATTTGGATGAATTACCCACTGACCACTTTAACCATGCTGTACAGAGACCAGATAGTCAGGCTACATGGAGTACTGCAAGAGATCATATCAGATAGGGATCTAAAGTTCACATCTCGATTTTGAAAGTTTTTCCAAGCTGCTATGGGCATTGAATTGAGATTTAGCACTGCCTTTCGCCCACACATAGATGGCAGACCAAGAGGACCATATAGATCCTAGAGGATTTGCTTCGAGCATGCATTTTGGATTTTGGAGGAAGTTGGGAAGAGCACCTACCTCTAGTGGAGTTCTCCTACAACAATAGCTATCAAGCTACGATAGGGATGGCACCATACGAAGCCTAATATGGCAGACCATGTTGATCCCCGGTATGTTGGGTATGGGGCAACTAGATAGTATTAGTTGGGCCAGAGATGATCCAACATACACAGGAAGTGGTGATGCTGATCAGGAGGAGAATGAGAGCAGCTCAGGACAAGCAAAAAAGTTATGCTGATTAGCGCAGATGCGAGGTTCATTTCACGTTAGGAGAACGCGTTCTCTTGAAGTTCTCTCTAACTAAGGAAAACACGAGATTCGGCATGTGAGGGAAACTCGGTCTGTGATATATTGAACCGTTTGACATGCTTGAGAGCATTGGACCAGTGGCGTATAGGCTAGATTTGCCGCCTCACCTATCAGCTGTGTACGATGTCTTCTATGTGTCAATGCTGAAGGAGCACCATCCAGACAACTCTCATATTGTTAGCTTGAGAGAAATAGAGCTGCAACCAGACCTGACATATTCGAAAGATGTAGTTCGGATTGTGGATCTCAGAGTGAAGATTATCTAAAGGAAAGAAGTCCCCCTAGTACAAGTTCAATGGACTCGAAGAGGAGTTGAAAAATCTACATGGGAATGTAAAGATGTGATAAAGAAGCGATACCCATAGATATTCGAGCAACCAGCTTCACAACCAGGTACCTTACTAGAGATTATTTTTCTTCAAATTATGGATGACTTTGAAACTTCCCTGGTTAAAATTTTGGGGATGAAATTTTTCTGAGGGAAGGTTGTAAATCCTGTGACTCAAGTTAGAGTTTTACATTACCAAACCAATCGGTTCAACTGTCAGTTTGAGTTGAGACAATTTCATGAACCGCATGCTGAGTCAAGGCCAGCTGTGGGTTATGAGCGATGAGGGTCAGGTAAACCTAAATATATGATGATAACATTAGAAAGATAGTGAGAAATGAGTTATCAGAATATATGAAAGTATGCAGTATATTTTTTTATATATATATTTGATCATAGAATTATTTTTAGGCCGAATGACGCATTAGACGCGTTATAAGGCAGTTAGGGCGGGCTATTAGTTATAGAACATGTCATTGTGGTGTATAGTATGTAATATATTTTATGTGATATTTCCATATTTTTCTGTATTTTTATGGGATTTATTACGAGCTAGTTATTATTTTTGACTTGAGTTAGAGTTGAGTCACTACTTATTTACAATGTTGCCACCAAACTATTTCTTCTCCCCCCGGTCACCTTTCCCCTCCAAACCCTCACCGCCGCCTGTGTTCGTTGTCGCCACCGCTGCTGACGCCACCTCGCTGCCTATCGACCACGCTGAGCTCCGTTGTGCCGTCACTGTGCTGCCTTGAGGCCCCCGGCGTTTGCGTAGCCTCCTCAACGCAACGAAGCCACCGCGACTGTGTTGCGCTCCCTTGGCCAATACCATCACCGACGAGCATCGCCGCCACCATCCAGCTACTGCCTCCACATCGCCGAGCCTCCTCCGACCTTCCCTGACTAGAGCGGAGCACAGTTCCGCCCACATCGGCCAAATCTCCACACCCCACCGATTGCCCCTTGTTTTTGCCAATTTTTGGCTAGCCGCGACCTCTACCGACTACATCGATGTTGTAGACATGTCAGGTTCGCTGAGTCGGTGCCAACGGTACCCCATACCACCACTATCCTACCAGTAGCCGCCGCAGGCAACTGTCGCCGAAAAGCCGTTTGAAAACCATTGAAAGCCACTGGTAAACCGATTCGCTGGAATTCACTAGATCTTCCACCGAACTCATCCAGACAAACCTAATCGAAGTTCGGATGCCGTCAAATGTCGAATTCAAGCTCTGAGACGCGACAAAACCCTAGCCGTCGCCAATTACCGACAACGCGCAAGGTATAATTTCTTTTAATTTAATTATTTAAAAGTAATGATTATTAGCACATCATGGTAGGATGCTAGGATTGAGTGATTGATGAGTTAGATATTTTTATGTTAATAGAAAAAAGAAGATGTGTGACTGTGTGATATTAAAACGAATGGTAAGGAATTAATTAGGTAGACTAAATAAGTACTGTAATCTATTGAAATGTATAGTAGGAAAACTTATACTGATTATTATTGATGTGTGTTGATTGATGCATGGTTGATGTGAATATGTTATAGGATGTGTGAATACATCATGAGTGGGTGTTAGTATTTAGTTTTGATGTGTAGCTATGAAGTAGGAGCTTGCCACCTAGGCACATGGACACACTTGAAGATTCTACCAGGTCCGTTAGGACTCGCTTATAGTTCTATCTCTATACTCCATCATGTTTTGTTTTTATAGGTAAGTAGACGTGTCAAGTGGTGGATTTATTGTATCGCACTCCACACGGGCCATTTAGTCGCATGTTATTTCTGGATTAATAACCCTCGAGGATCGCAGATCCAGCTCATAATGCCTTCTAGCCTATTATATAAATCCCTACCCATGTAGTTTTTGCGTTTTTAGTGAGAGATGGAATGAGAGAAATTTGCAATCATGCTGTATGAGTAGGCATGTGCCAGTCAAAGCCAGAAATACTGACAACCGTGCTACATGAGTGGGCATATGCCAGTCGAAGCTGGAAATACCGACAACCAAGCTACACGAGTAGGTATATGCCAGTCGCTAGCGGGCTCTGGATTAGTGTGTGGGCCATTCCATGCCCAAGGGATCCTGATAACTCCACCTTTTAATTCCTCAAACTTGGAGAAGTGTGGAGGTTTACGGGTACTTCTATGCAGCGCATATCTAGACTTGTGGTTTCAAAGGGTACGAAAGGCGCTTGCCTGAGAGAATTCGACCTTTGTACTCAAAGCCAGGAGTAATATGGAGGATGTAGAGGGCGAAAGAGAAAAGAATGAATTTGTCGCACAAGGGATAGATGAAAATGCCAAGTCATGAGAATGAGATAGAAAGGGGATGCTATCGCGCTGAAGTCGATGACTCCTAATTAGTGCCCTTATAAGAGTTCTAGTGGAAGTTATGAATGTTATACTTTAACAGGAGGGTCAGCCCTCTTGTGTTAGTTTGTTACTAGCTATTTATGTACTAGTAATGCTCGTTACTGACGGTTTTTTATTATTTATATAGATGAGATCTCGAGGACTGAGCACTGTCAGGACCGCAGAGGAGTAGCAAAGCTGTTGCACACATGTACATACCGAACGTAATGAATGGTAATGATGATTTCTAAGTTGTGTGAATGATGAGTTTGTTTAAGATTATTCTATAAAATGCTATAAATGTACAGGGAGCCTTGGAGTTTAAACTCGCCTAGAATGGGCCAGAAAGTGAAAAGACTAGAATGGAAATGATAATGTAATGTTTTGGAATTATATCGATATGAATATTTATTGTTGCCGTGGATAGGTTGACCCCTATTGCACTTTTAGGGGAGACTCTATTCGTTTTGTTTAAAATTTTTTTTTTCCGAACTTCTTTTCACAGTTGTTTTGTTTGTGCATGATAGCATATCATAACATGCATGTAGGGCCACGATATAACCCAAGCATCTCATCCATACATTGCATACTTGCACTACCATTTTAAGAAGCCGAGGGTAAATCCGGGCCAGCTTAACTGAATCTAGTAGATTAGTGAATGGTTCAACCACTAGTGACATTTCTGGGTCAGTTCACGGGTGAACCAAAACAGGGTGTTACAGGAGTTTCACTTTACCATTTCAAATATTGTGACCAAATATGCAGTCACTAAAAATTTTGCAACCGAAATTGCAGGTGCAAATACAGTCACAAATGTGGTTTCAATGCTGATTCTTGGTCACCACCAATGAAGGAAATATAAAATAAAAAAATTATTTTATTTTATTTGTAATTCTCTGTTACATAAAGTAAATTAACTAATAACACAAATTTAAATAACACATAACCAATCAAGATATTTTAAATTGAATCTAATTTGAATAAAAATTATTTATCAAATACATCAATATGTTAAATATAATCAATACTACACGTCAAATACGACATCAACAAGATAGATCCCTCGGATGATCTAGCTGGTTAGCTATCAATGTAGATGATTTGTTATGGCCACGATGAGCATCTTTAACAAGAGAAACATCTTACGAAGTTTGATCTCATCTCGTCTATTAGCCACACGCATCCACCACTCTCTTGTATGTTGATCCCTCTCATCAAGTGACTTGACAACCCAGTGGTCCCTCTCCTCAGCCTCCTCCCTTATCTACTGGTCTCTCCTCAGCCGCTTGTCGTGATCACATCATCTCTATTTGTATGTCCGGCTCGTGAGTCTTTGGCTCCTCAATATGGAAAAGCAAATTCTTGTCATTATGAGCCTGGCTAAGTGGATCAAAACCAGAACCAACAACATCAAATGGGAAAGAAGTAGAGCCATGAGAATTTGTTGCCGTAAGTGGACTCAATGCGTTCCTAGTACCTATCATGTAAGAGTATAGAAAACTTTCTTAACTTATTAGTTTAAAACCAATAATCATGAGGAAATGTATTACAACATCTAAAATTTGTCTATAAATATATAAATTCGACAAGAAAAGTAACTTTCAATCAAGGACTTTTGAGCGTTCTAAAGCTTAATTTCAATTGATTCATGTTCCATAACAATCAACAAGAAAAGTAGATAAATCAAACTATTATACCAAAGTATCCAATAAAATAGGCTACTAATCGTAGGGACAATCCAATAGAACCTCCTATAAATAGGACATTTAAAAAATTTTATTGAACTTGTATAAATTTACATATGCAATAAAAGTACACAACTGAACGAAGTGCGT
>JAURVB010005222.1:0-33662 GCA_033002965.1 Piper betle
TCTTTTGGTTTTTCATTTGTTGTTTTGTCTTATTTTGCTTGTACATCATAGCATGCATGTAGACTCCGTTAGAACCCAATCGTTCTAATTTATGCATTTCATATTTGCATCTCCATCTTGAGACGCCGAGAGTAGATCCTGGTCGGCTTAACCGAATCTAATAGATTAATGAACGGTTCGGTCGCCGGTGACATTTCTGGGTCGGTTCACGGGTGAGCCGAAACGGGGTGTTACAAGTATGTTTTTCCAATTATATATGTAGGTTTTATGATTCTGAGTCAACTTTGGTAGGAGGGCAGATAAATGCTATACACATTTGACCTCAACGTAGTTTCTTTTTTCATACTTATTTTATATTTGATAAATTTTCATATATATTTAGCGATGTCTTTCCATTCTCTTGACGCCAAACAAGTTATTTCGATCTATATTATTGATCAAGTCTTATATACCTGTAGCTTGTAGACATGACTCGACTCGATCACGACCATTTTTGATATGATTCTTAGGTGAACCAAAATCAAGGTGTCACAAGGTTAGGGTTCGATTGCAAAATATGGCTGTAGAATAAAATTCTGTTAATTCATTTCAATTGGTTTGGAACTGAAGTAAATGCTCACCCTTCAATGTATACTCAAACAATTAAATATTGTAGATAGAGATTTTTTGACACATTATGTTGAATTGGGTTAGTCTCAAATCAATTACGGGGAAGGCAATGACTTTTATATTAGCTTTGGAAAAGTCTTACATCTAAAACTAGCTTTTAGATGAAGAGAAGCCTTACATGCACATATCATTTGGTTGTGCCGCATCTTTGTGGAATTAAGCTCTATATGGGTGCTTCGCATCGTGGGATCAAAACACATAGCCATATCTGTTACTCTATTGGAGCGCATACTAGTATTATGCATATAAATATGCAATTTTAATTAATTGACAGTTAGAGCATCTGACTTATTATCAGCCAAATAATTTTTTTCCCCTTGTTTAATTTTTTCCACACTATCCTAATTAATTTTTGAATTTCACAAAACTCAAAGAAGAAAACTCATTTATCCCAACATTTTTTTTGGGAATCAAAGCATTGAGGGGTAGTCAATGGGTATTGTTTCAATATACAAGAAAAAGAACAATTCAATGGCTTTGTCGATGGTTTTTTATGTCATTGATCGTGAATATAAATTTAGCCACGCACCTTTGCTCGAAGATTGACTGCGAATTTAAATTGAGTTTGATCAAGCGCGCAAGCACTCTAAGGAGAGATGGATGACTAGTCAGGATGTGAAAGAGCGGCTTTGTTTAAAAAAACAAGTTATATATGGTCATGACCATCCTTGCAAGTATTGGAAAATATTGGGGAGAGTGGGATGACCGGATCTTTTTTTATTAATAATAGAAGAAGAATTAAATTATTATAAATAGGAGTTCTATGTTTTAACCAATCAAAATTCAATATATTTAAATAAATAATAAATTAAATTATTACAATTTATCTCTCTCAGTTCAATTTAAGATTTATTTTTAAAATTAATCAAAATTTATATCGGAAGATATTAAATTATTATAATATATTTTATATTTAATAAAAATTTATCTATAGTATAAGTTGCCCACAACGCTACATTTTGCCTACTATATATTACAACTTCAATATAATTTGGGAAATGCAACAACCCATCCAGGGAGTCACCCTTAAGACAATATGTTGCTTGCACAACAAAGACGAAACTCTGAACTTTCTTATACTACATTGGGTTAATGGGATATTGAGGACTTGTTTTACGTAATCAAATTTGGTATAGGAAGTGTTTCAGCGAGTTCTCTGTAACAACTAATTTTTCTTGATTTTAAATCCTTACAATTAGGAGTGGCAATGGATGGACATGGATAAGGCTAAGATGAGTCCAGTGCTATGTTCAATAATTTGAAGAAGTCCAGTACTGCATAATTTGAACAATGTCCATCCACCCATATACGTTTGGACATTTATCGCCAATGTCCATGTCTATACATTATAGACAAATGGACGCAACATTATCATAAATAAATAATTATTTCAAATATTTATTATGTCTACACTATTGTCAAGTAAAAGAATTAAGGCTTAAAATCCTATACTGCAACGGGGTAAAGGAAAAATTTTTATCATTAAGAATTTCTTTGTAAATTTTTGTACCTCAAAGCATTTATCAATAAAAAGTTGAATTTATATTATTTTTCCTTGCAAATTTTATACTAAATAGTTAATTTAATTATAATATATTTTTAGTGATAAGTGCACCTTAGTATAACCTTGAAGTCTAATATTTTTATTGCATAAGCCCTCAATGAATGAGACGTGTGTACGTGTGTGTGTCTATATATATACATATATAGTAGTTGCTTAATAGAATAACATGGATATTGTCATTATTATTTCAATTTGTACATTGAGGAAGAAAAATATTTATAGAGAATATACAAAAGCAATTTTGAAAATAATTATCTAATAGTTAAATATAACTAAATAATTAATAGCAAAATAAAATATAATTGTTTTACCATTTTTATTCGCAAATAACTGCACTAAACATATATTCCACTTAAAACTCTTGATAATTTTTTTAGAATAGCATAAATAGTATTGGATAAGACTTAATAAATCAATTTTTTGACAGATAAGAACTATAAATCCTTATAGGTATTTGTAAAACCTTAGCACATCCTTTAAAATATTTTTTCTTTTTTATATATTATTAAAGGACATGGATGATTGTGGACACGATGAGTATAAGTCTACCGTCATATTTATTTATTGCCTGGACTAAAAAATATCTCATGCTTATGTCCATGCGGCTCTAAAATAATATAAATTTAGCCATTAATGGGCGTGGACATGGATAGACTAACGGATATTTTGTGTCTAGTGCCACCCCTAATTACAATTAGTGGAGTCCAGAGGATATAACCATTACAAATATTTAAACTCCACTAATTGTAATGATTTAAACCAAAGATACAATGTTACGGTAGTCAAATCCAAATTCATGTTTGAGATATCATGATTCTTTAAAGTAGCATTATATTATATTTTCCATAGACTAAAATAGAACCACCATATTAATTCTGATTAATAAAAATAAAATTAAAAGCCACACTCTTGATAAAAATAGCACATTCATAAAATCAAAAAATAATAAAATAAATGTAATATATTAAAATTTTTAACTATATCTAAAATTACAGTCTATCATCTTCTTATTTAATATAAAATATATTTATAAAATCCCAATGTATCTTTAATATAAATTGCACATAGGTGCATCATGCTTAATATGAAATAGGGATAGGTTCTAATATCCGATATTTATATCTGACCAAAAGTAGATTTTGGATCGAATTCAAATTGGACTTTTAGATGTATAATATATTTGAATATATTTAGATCAGATATAGATTTAGGGTGATCTGATCCATATTTGATCTAAATAAATGATATTTTATAAAATTATATTTTAAAAATATTTATAATAATAGTTTTCATTATTTTCTCTAATTTTAAATTAAAATCTATATTATTTTAATTAATCCGATCAAATATGGCTTTACAGATTCAGATTGGATATAAATATAGTGCACGAAATGGATGTAAAATTTAGAATCAAGTCAGATTAGGATTCAAATTTTCTGGCTCGAACATATCTAATTCATGTCTAACTCGAACTGATCCCTTCCCACCTAAGAGCTTGTAGCAGGCGGTTCTTCGAACAGTTTTCGAGGTAACTCTTTCTCATCTCACGATAGCAAATATCTATTATCAGATAAGAGTAAAAGCTATTGCAGAACAATTAAGATAAGAGTTGATAACAATCTGGAACCACACAGGCAAGCACTCACACAGCAATGGCGTCCACAAGTCCCCGCGTCGCCGCTTCTCGCATTCACGAAACGGAGTTCGACTAAGCTTGCCTTCACACCTCTCCAAACGTGGCAGGGGCTAAGCCCCCAACACTGACACCCTTTTATCTTCTTGGATTTTCACAACACTCACTCCCTCCTCTGATCTATGTGGTTTGTGTGCCGAATGTATTTAATGTGCATCACCTTAGTAACATATAGCATGACATGCAACTTCTTTGATCAACCCAACATGCACCTTCGATCTTGTAAACCTTGGAATATACAGAGCTGTTATTGCATTTCGCCACTTGATAGTTAAGATGTAGTCTTTGATAAGGGAAAGAAGTTGTAGTCCTCATAAAGTTCAATGGAAATCAGAGCAAAAACTCAATGAAGTTGATTGGATCTTATTGCTAGCGTTTGCCAACTTTCTTATGCTTTGATTCAAGAGCAATGTTTTTATAAAAAACAACAACAATAACAACCAACAAACAATGTCAGTGTTGTTTACGTAGGCAAATCTGGACTTTATCCTAGAGCGTTACTAATCTGTATACGTATGATATATGTTTCTTCTTGCCCTATTATACATTTGAGTGGCGCTTTTCATGGAAGGAAAACGATATCAAACATCAACTTCCATAATTGAAGGCCATGGCCGAAAGATGAGGACCTGCAATTTGGTTTCCTTTAGCAGGTTTCTCGAGAAAATGGAAGAGCTCCGCGTCTTAAGCAGCATGATGTTGTGTCACAAACTTTCAATTCAAAAAGTAAACACTAACTAGGTAGAAGTAAGAGCCAAAAAGAAAACATGAAGCGCCAGCATATGCTTAACAAGCTAAGATGCATTCTAAACTTCGATTAAAATTTCTATCTCTGCACTTTACATTTCCGGCGTGTCAAACCGAAAGAAAAATTTAGAAAGAGACGTAAAAACAAAAGAGAAGAAGAAATTCAAAATCTTACTAATCAAACACTCCTCCATAAGGCAGACTAAATCTGAAGCATGAGCTTCAAAAAAAAAACCAAATTGGAAGATCGCAAAACCACAGCAAGGCAATGAAACCCCTAGTTCCGATCAACATCCTTTTCCTGATCATTGGTCGTCTCTGTTTTCTCCTCTTTGCTGTTGTCTCCGAAGGAAGAAGCCCTGCTTGTGGCCGGCGTGGCCAGGTAGCTGGGTTTCTCGTCTCCGGCCATGATCACCACCACCTTGGTCTCCATCACAGCAGGCACCTTCACCGATTCACCTGGCTTCTCCTTCCCATTCTCAACGTCCCCCTCACCGTTCTCACCACTGTCCACGTACCCAGATAGCTTCCAGTAGGAGCAAGCCAATATGAGAAGGGCGAAGGCTATCAGACCCAGCATGGCTGCCAATCCTCCAAAGAGATATGGAACCGGGGAGTGCCATGGTGAATGTTGGGAAGTCACATTGTGCACGGTGGAGCTCACCTCTGTTAAATCCCTCATCTTCTTCCCCACCCACCAAGATCTTTGAACAAAAATAATAAAGGTCTAGCAAGCTAGCATAAATCAGAAACAGATCAAATACGGTTTTTTTCTCAGTTTCTTCTTGCTAAAAAGGCTATACGATGAACTTATGCACTAGTTCTATGGGCTGCGAGTATATATAGAGGGAAAGTTGATTTGCAACTGATATTATTTTAACCATGTAAACAATCTCTAGCTACAAAGAGATTACGATATCCAATAATCAATTTCAAGTGCGGACACATAAAATGATCTGCCCCACCCTTGGCCTTGTCCCCAAAAACAATTATTATGGACTGCCCCACCCTAATAATTCACTTTCAGACTGTAAAAAGAACAAGCAGATAAGTCTTAAACGCTTGAACAGCAGCTTTTCCTTTTGAGTTGGGGTAGGAAGTATAGCAAATTATCTAAAGTTGAAGTGATCATGTTCTAAGAAAAATGATATGAATGGCGTAATGTAGGTCATTCAGATCAAGTGGAGGACTTGAAGAGTGAAGGATGAGCTCAGCTTGTTTAAGCTTTTGTGAGTGGGCTCTTATTCGCGGGGAAGCTGTTCCCTCTAGTGGCCGTTGTGGGTCATTTTGTTTTTCTACCATGTAAGTTGTACCTAGTTCCATACTTGTAACATTTGTGTTAACTTTGATCTATACTTGTACGCCGGTCAATCCAAAGTGCTGGTTAATCCAAAGTTAAGCCCCATATGTTACACAAATCGATCTAGTCCATATGTCTGAGAATGACAACAATGATTTGAGAAATTGAAAAGCATATGTAACGTATGAAACTGATTCTCCCATTAAGATCTCTACTCTATTGACTTGAACTACCATGCTTTAGGTGGGGGAATAAAGCGTAGACCGAATAAGATACACAAGTTCTACAAATGCTGTTTCTGGGCACCCCTCGCATCAATCTTCGATTAGTATTATCACAAGTTGAGGGAAGGAAATGACACATGTTGAGAGATTCTTTTGCTTTTTCTTCACAAGGGTAAAAAACACAACGTTGCCAAGATGTCTATGGAGATTGCATCTACGTGTTTGCATGGGATCTTTCAAACTTAACAGTTTACACTTTACCTCCATGCAATGCATTCACTTTACACGTAGAGAGGGATGAGTAGAAGGGAAAAATGATAATGCTTCATGGCAGTTTTTGCAGGTGAATGCAGCGTTTTAACTTTTGTACGGCCTGTTGGATACTACTTTCATGGTACAAAATTTCTGGTTTTTTAAGCTAGTTGTTTGTTGGGTATGTTGTTTAATGATTGATCGATTGCCCAATATGAAGAAACTCGCCGTTTCTTGATTCTTGCCGTGTTTGAAATTCACATGACTTTATGTGAGCACCTAACAGCAATGGATCTTTTCGAGCTTACGTATAGAAGGAGGCAAATATAAAGTATAATTTGTTTGCCATGGCTATCTGGGAATGTTTTTATTTACAACTAAATCATTGAACTGGCCCTCCACCGTGTCACTCATTCTTATCACTTATCTAAACTAAAGTAAGTCATGATAAGGTTAATGCAACTAGAAATATATATATGGTCTAGTGCGTGTTGATTAGGCAACTTTGTCCGATAGTTTGGTTGCTTTGCAAAAGGTTGAGCAGTGCTAGCTATAGAGTTATTTTGTGTGCTGTTCAATATATCAATAATAATTACCTGACGTCAAAAAAGATAGAAACAATGTTGTTCAAGATACGTGCATTGAGGACAACAACCAATTAGTTGTGGTGCCGATATTGGACAATGCAGGTTTTAACGTAGAATATTTAAAGAGGCTCAACCTCAGTGGACACCACTGGTTTTAACGTAAGAAGAAACGGTTCGCCGGCCCACCAAAATTAGCCAAAACCAAGTCCGGACATACCTATATGGAAACCAACAAATTACAAATCATGTCTGTTGTCTAGAGAGTAATTATTAGGAACGGCCACGAATAACGCACACGGAGACAAACACAATAACGTGCCTTCTTTTTTCCTATTTAATTTTCTTTTTCCTTCGTGTCTCCATTTGCATCTAATTTGGGTGTTCCGTCTTCACTTAAAACCTAGAAACTTTATTTATTTTTAACAGTAAAATATAAATGAAAGTGTATTTTTCTTTAAATTAGATTAGGGTCTATGCTAGCTTAAAGTTATCTAAATTATATATTTTTATTAAAAATGAAGTCAATCGAATAAAAAGTAAGAAATTTAATCAATCAAAATTTTTTAAAAAAATTCTGGTCTTATCTTCTTACTCAATTAGAGACTCATCTTCTTTCTCAATTAGAGTCTATCTTTGAAATTGGACTTTACCTTTAATATATTAGATTATTATAATTTATCTCATTATTCAACAAAAACCAACCTATAAAATCAAAGTTTATCTCCAATATAGGCCACAAATATATAGTTCAACATCTTGCCCATTTTTCTTCCGCAACATGTAAAAGATTCTATAAATGAATATGTTTTTTCGCTTCATCACTTGAAATCAACTCATTATGTACATTTTATATTACTTTAACTATTATTTAAGAACCCTTTATACATAAGCTACACCTTATATACTTATATGAGCTACACCTTTTTATTTTGAGTAATTTTGTAAGTTCCACCATTCAAAAATTACATAGATAAATAAAATAATAAATAATAAGAGTAATTATAAAATTTTAATAGTAACCCCTTCATCTTAATTATCAAATTAATTGAAATAAAAATTAATTTTAAAATATATATTAACTTGTGCTCTTTTTGAAAGTTTAAAATAGTCATAATGATGTCAAAAAAAGATACAATTTTATCAACCTCTTACTCATTCATCCAACTTTTAATATATATAAATATTATCTTGTGAAACTTACTGAAAATGGTTCAAATTAAATATTTAGTTTAAGTTATATAAAGCGTAACTCATATAATTTTTCCCAATTATTTTATTAAAATTGAATAAATTTAATCAAGTCTTAATATTTTTTTATTACTTGTCTCGAGGATTTGTATCTAGTCCACCATCGAATCCTATTGCTACTTATGAAATAATCCACTCTTATTAATAAAATAGGAACCCAATACTAGCTTGTGATTAAAATTAAGGGATTCAACCAATTAAAATTAAATAAAAATAAAAATGCTTCCTATTTCAAATGGTCACAAGTTCAATCCGACTAACCTAAAATTTTAACTTCCTCTAAAAAAATACCTTCCATTAAAGAGAATCTGGCTAACGTCAATTTTTAACTTCTTGTTACTAAAATTCAGCCTATTTGTCTTAAAAAGTATAATAAAAAATCAAATTATTATAGTTTACCTTGTCATTAAATTAGGACCTATGTTAAAAACCAATCATAGTTTATATCTAAAATATTAAATAATTATAATCTATCTCATTATTAAATAAAAATTTATATATAAAATTAAAATTTATTTATATTACAAGTCATATATAACACGATATCTTGTCAAGTTACCACCGAAAGCTGCTAGGTGAATAATTATTAAATATAGTTTTGAAACTTATTTATTATTGGATGTGAAGACAGAGGCGTCAAATAAAGTCAATCATGCATACAGACTCACGGAGCCGTCTTTCAATCATGTTGGTTCTGGAAGATATGATAAAATTGATGGGCAGAATTTTCGAAGTCAAAAAATAATATTAAAACCTTTAATTGAACTGATTATTCGAATTTGAGTCATGGTTGCATAAATCGGAATCGGAATCGGAATCGGTTTTCCCGTGAATCGGAATCGGAATCGGAATCGGTCTGAATCGGCCAAGAATCGGTTCAGTTGAATCGGTCCAAATTAATTTAATCGGTCATATATAATAATTTGATAATTTATAATATAAATATATTAAAATTGGATATTGATGTTATTTTGATATTATTCTGTTTATTATAGTTTATGATATTTTTTAAATATTTTTTAAGATTTTTTTAAAATTATTTAGAATTAATTATTATTTTTGACTCGTGTTAGACTCGAGTCAACTTTTAATTACGAGAATGCCACCCTCCCCTCTCTACCCATCGCCGCCGCCGGCGGCCCGGTCGGCGGCGAGCCTCGCGGCGGCGATGTCGGCAGCCCGGTCGGACGAACCGTCGGCCGGCGGAATCGAGGCGGAATCGCGGCGGAAGCGCGGCGGAATCACGGCGGAAGCGTCGGACGGCGGAAGGTGAGTTCGGAACGGGCGCAGCGTCGGACGGCGGTGGGGTGGTCGGAAGGTCGGGCGGAGCGTCGGGCGGCCGAATCGCGGCGGAATCGCGGCGGAATCGGGCGGAATGGCGGCGGAATCGGGCGGAAGCGCGGCGGAGGGCGGCGGAGCGAACGCGGCGGCGGAATCGGGGGGTTTAGGTTTTTTAATCGAAATTACCAATTTGCCCATGCTTAAATAATTTAATAAAAATTATACCTAGGGTATTTTGGTAATTTCCTAAAAAACCGATTCCGATTTAAATCGGCCGATTCCGATTCCGATTTAAATCGGTCGGAATCGGCCGAAAATCGCCGATTCCATACCCGATTCGGGGCCGACCGATTCGGCCCCGAAATCGGATCGGCATCGCGCCGATCCGATTTAAATCGGCCGATTCCGCACGGAATCGGCCGATTTTCTCAACCCTGATTTGAGTGGAAGAATTATTTGATCACATAATTCAACAGCATTAATATATGATCATGCCAATTGTTTCTTTTTCCAATGCCCATTTTAATTTAGCTTCTGTTAAACTTGTGCATGTCTAACTTTGGAACTATAGGGGAGTTAAATCAGTTTAAACTATTGCCATGTATATATAGGGGCGCAGGAAGGTGGTGGAGCCAAGGGGGGAGGGAGCTCAGGTGGTTTGATATGTGGACAAGGCCAGAGTTGCCACCATTATTATAGAAGGGAAAATTCGAGTGTCACTTCATAAGTTTGCCGGCCACTTCCTACTGGAATTTTGTGTCCGCAGTATGCTCCTGTCCCATTTCCACATGATCAGAATATTCACCCTTTTGTAGCGCACCAATCTGAGGGCCCGCCCCACTGTTCGTATTCCTTCTTTCAGGGCCCCGCAATTCTCCACGAATCGTGGTCATGGGTAAATTATTAATTGCTTGCGCCATAAACAAATTTCTTTAAACCAATTTCTTAATTTGGGGGTGTGAGTGGTCGACTACCGATCACTTCCAATTAAATTAAATTACTAAATAGTTTTTTACTGTTTTGAAAAAATAGTAATAAACTGGTAAATTTAACTCGACCGTAATTTTTATTTTGAAACAGTAGTGATGAAAATCTCTACAATTATTATTTTATTGATTAATAGATTTATTTAAAGTAGTTTATTTAAAAGTAAAAATATAACTATATTGATTTTGAATAAAATATTTTTATATCTTTTGTTTAACTCTCTAAAGAGTATTTACTGTAGAGCCACCGGGCTGCAGACCCTATAACATCATGAGTTGATTGGTTTGTTGATATCTCTTTCGGTATTTCCTCTTTTTTTTCTATCCCTTGGGACTATTGGTATATCCTCAGCCCTCTCATGTCCTCACGAAGGCCGATTAGTCTCAGCTAATCACTTTAAGTACCTTTTGAACTACATACCCGGACGTACGTTATGCCAAATAGTACCTGTAAACTTTCACGTTTCTCTCGGTGTGCGGAAACTCAAACCCGGAGTTATCAAGATCCATTGGGAATAGAACAACCCTCTTACAAATCTAGAGCCGGCTATGAATGACACGTGTACCTGCTCATCATATATATGCAAGTTGGTTTCACCACATTTCGTCTTACTGAAAACTTAATAAAATTATACAAATACCTTTGGAAAGATTTATATAATAGGCCTGAAGGCAACTTGCAGTGGATTTTGTTTTTGAAATCAGACCAGATGGATCTCATCCTCAAGGGTAATAAATCATGAAATTATTTGACTAAATGATCCGAGTTAAGTGGAATCCGATAAAACACCATTTAACCTATCCTGCAGATAATAAATCAAATCACACAACATAAAGTGATAAATCAAGGGCCAATCCTAAACGGATCTGATAGAAACTCCAAGAAAAACCACACGCATAAGTGGTGAGCTCCTACTCTATAGTTTTATATCACAACTAAATACTAATGCTCAATTCTAACTATATAATGCATGATGCACTGAATACATACATATGAAATCACAAACAGTCGAATAGAAGACACATCATAAGATATATGAAATTATGAAATAACTATTATTGCTATATAATATGATAATTCCTAGATAGGTACTAACTGATTCATGAATTCTCAATTCCTGATTTATGCTCATGTCCAATTTCATTAACAAATCATGACAAAAATCTCTAACTAGGGAATTCAATCCCAATCAAGTCAGTTATGATAAACTATTCAAATCACATTGAAATGCTTAACAATAAGTATTCATCAATACTATAACATGATGTTATCATAATATTTAATATGACAATCTCTATATCATAATCAAGCTGATAATAATTAAATGAACATTCTTCTCAATTCAATTCATCAATAACTAAATCACGGTAATTAAGTGTATGTAGAATCACCACTTTGCATTCTATGCATATAATTTCATATTTACATCCATTGTATTTCAATTATAATTCTCATATACATCAAACAAGGTATACCTAGTGTCGTAGGCAATAGTGACAAACGGCGATCGACGGGTCGGCTATGATTGGATAGGGCCGGCGGCCGGCGAGAGACAACGATTGCCATCGGAGACAACATCCGCAGCCAGCAGCAGCAGTTGCCGATGGCCAAACAGTAGGGGAGGGAGGGAGGTGATGGTCCTTGGCAGTCACGACCAACAAGGTGCTGGCGGTGTCGTCTGCTCAGGTGGGTCACCAAAAATTAAGCTGACAATGAGGGCGGCTTGGTGTGGAAAGGGGACCCTGGGAGGAGCTCAGCTAGGCTCCCATGTGGTCTGGGTAAGAGGAAGAGAACCCCACCTCAGTCAAGTGATGGCTGGCCACCGGCGGCCAAGCAACAAGCAATGCAATAACTCCCGGTGAGGAGAGAAAAGGTGATGGCGAGGCGCGACCAGCTGCTCTCCACGAAATAGGGAGGGGCGAAAAACATGGTAAAGTAAAGAGAAAGAGAGGGAAGGAAGGGAAAGGCGATGGGGGCGCTGGCCGGTGGTAGTGTAAGTGATGTCTGCGGCGAGGTTGGCGGCGGTGGTGGCATGGTAATAATAGAGGTGTTGGTCGATGGGGGAGAAAACATGGTCGGGAAGAAAAAAAATAAAACCTACTAGTTCTTAAGTATAAAACCCTGACTCGGATTAAGGATTTTACATCTATATTGTTATATTCTTTTTAATGTTAGTTTAATGTAAATATACGGTAGAACCAGCATCAAATTTGTGATCTTAGCAAGGGTTTTATGTTTCTAAAAAAATTTATAATTCAAATTAAAATTTACCAATTATTAATTGTTTATTTTTGGTCAAAAATCATCAACGATAGATGGTCAAAAAATAGTAAAGAGTTCGGTAACAATTAATGAGCAAAATTAGTAAATACTTTCGATAGTACTATACCTGCACCGCTTATACCCCTACTTCGAATAAAATCTTTTAACTCTAATAAAAAGATTAACTAATTATTGTGCCCCGATTTCTCTTCCTGCCCCTCATCCAATGATAGTAAGACAGACTTTTGGCACTATATAAGTACAATAAATTATATATTTGTTATTTAATTAATAACTTTTAAATAAATTATGCAGATCCATCGAGATATACTTGAGCTCAACCGTTACAAATGGTTTAAAGAATGATGAGGGCTGCTTTGTGATTAAAAAAAGAGAGAATCATGGTTAAGCGGTGTTCTAGAGTTAGGACTAATGGCACGACACACAAGCTTGCAGACTTTTTGAGATATGCGTTAGCCCTTTATTTTGTTAAAATATTAACCATCGGGATGCCTTGTTACACTAGTATGAAGCTAGCCGGCCGAGATCTTCGCTTATTTATTTTTATGTTTTTTCAATCTATCAGTGAACTCAACATAAAAATAAATTCAACCTATACATGCAATTCTATGTTAAAAGCCAAGTCATTTTAAACAATAACAAATCAAAACATAACAAGGCTAAAACACGATCTTAATGATTCAAATAGAATTATTCTCTAAAGACTTCTCATCAATAATTAGAAATAAATAAAAATTTAACCTATAATAAATTTTCGTAGAGACATTATGAGGCCCGAATTAATCAACCATATAGAAAGCATAAAACCCAGCCTTTTTGGTGGGAACTTTGGTGGCCATCAATATTCCTTTGCCACGGCCTCGGCCTCGACTGCTCTGGACAATTTGGGCGCCGTTGCTGAGGTTCAATTAAGAAAGAAGAAAGTGCTTGGAAGAATGAAGAAAGGGACTCTTCAATTGCAAGCAATAATCCAACTTTCCAAGAAGGGGACGATAAACGGTTTTTGTAACAATCCAAAAATGATTTACAAACTATTTGACCCATTACATATGTATCCTTTGCTTACCCGATTAGTTAACATACTCCAATTACCAGCTATCCGCTCCATACTAATAATGAGTTTCAAAATATAGAAATACTTGCAATATTCTCGGTAATCTTAACACCTTTACGGGGAGTTAGTGAAATTATAAATCTGATTTACATTGTTAAAGTAGATTGACAATGTGAATAATATTTTTTTGTTATTGTGAATGAAATTGCAGTTTTTGGTAAGTTTTATTATAAATCTAATATATATCTTTTATCCTGTGAATCACATTTATACGAGTGAGAGGTGTATAATTTAATTAATAAACTTGTAGAGCTTTTTAGATTGGGTTGTGAATCGTATAAAAATTATGTAAATACGATTCACCCTTAAAAATTTTTCTCACTGGCCGGTTAATATAGATAGGTGCATTTGAGATGGCCATTTCGGATGCCACCCGTGTACGGTGTTTGGGAAGTTTGGCCACCGTGTTGCCATTTATTTCGGCACTGTTCCCATTTGGTGGACGACGCACTAATTGGCAGCCCAAAACGACTAATGGTCCATGGGCCAGATGATAACCAACGTTTCAGACCATCAAGGCTGCACTTCTTCCATATTTACCGTGTGGAAATGCTAGCTCGTCTTAAGGATGCCAATCGGGTGGGGACTTGGGGTATCCGCGTGACTTGACTAAACACTAATGGTTCGGATTTGGTATAAATTTATAATCAGATTTGGTTTTAGAAAACCATGTACCCGCCGCCCTATATTGCACGGTAAAAAATTGTATTTACTATGATTTGTCATAAAGATAAGTATATTTGTATATATATCGTTAGTATACTTCAACTTTAATTAATTTTTCACTGGCCTAATTAATCTTCTTATTATTGTTATATAATTATTTCTAATTTAATTATTCATATTAACATCTTAATATTAATTTTTATAGTATAAATAGGTTTTAAATAGTCCGGCTTATAAAACGGTAAATAATCAGGTTTAAGTTGGGATAATAAAAATTTAAATAATAAATAATTGGGTTCGGTACTAAAGCTTGTGATAATTGGCGGCCTTGGTTCATGGAACCCAAACAACTCGTTTTGGGCCAAATTAAGTTACATTGACCCATGTAGCCCCAAGTTCAAGGTCCTCCTCCTTCTCTACCGCCCATTATGAACAATCTATGACCCATGTAGGCTCGGGCCAGTCTATAGCCTCCGAAAAATAGTTTAGTATGCCTCCTTCACTGTCTGGCCCAAGGGTGAAACTCTCTTCTCACTCTCACCGAGATTACAACTCTATTTCCTCCCTTGTAAATTGTGATGTTGGGGAATATAACAATACTAACTCTACTAATTGGGTGTGTGTAAATACCGTATTGTATCACCTAATTATATCTAATATATTGTGCAACACTTTAAAATTGAATATGGTTTGCGTTTTTGCATTATTTTAATCGGTATCTAATTTTTTAATATTTAATAACAGCATTAATAGCTATTGGTGGAGCTATGGTTTAATCCGATTAAACTAAATATTAACATTAATATTAAAATATAGTTCAATCCTATTAAACTAAATATATTTTAAATCTGCTAAAACTTCTGTAGAGTCTATGATACTATGGATACGAGGCAGTTGAGAAGACGGTGGGCCAATTTTGAATAGCAGTATTGGCTTTGAATGACGGAAATGTGGATTTAGCTAGGACCCAAATGTCAATTAATCAATTTTTCTATAGTTTTTGTTCTTTTCAGTTATAAAAATATAGACAAGAAATATTCAATATTGATCGTACACACTACTTTGCTTTCATGATGGCGGGCTGCTTTGATTTATTTCTACATCTATTCTTTACTTTCACACGTAATATATATATTAGGCAAGGTGTCGCCATGTACAATTTATACTGTAGATAAATTTTAATTTTATATATAAATTTTTGTTAAATAATGAAATAAATAAATAATAATTTAATATTTTAGACATAGACATTGGTTGACTTTAAACATTTTAATATCCTAATTAAATAAGAAGATAAATTATAATATTTTAATTTATTATTTTTATCAAATTTGATTGGTTAAAAACATAGTTATAAAAATCAGAATCCAGAATCGGTTTTCGAGGAAGTCATTGAATCGAATCGAATCAGTCTAAATCGGTACAGTTGAATTGGTCCAAATCAGTCATATATAATAATTTGACAACTCATAACATAAATATATAAAAGCTAGGTATTTATATCATTTTGATATTATTGTGTGTATTATATTTTATGATATTTTTTGAATTATTTGAAATTAGTTATTATTTTTGACTCGAGTCAACGACGAGTCAACTTTTAATTACGAGAATGTCACCAATTATATTTTTTTCCCGCGATTTACTCCCCTCGACGCGCCCAACTCTTTCACCCCCGCCGCGCCGCTGCCCCGCCTCCCCTTGTTGGCCCTGCCTTGCCCCGCCAGCCCTGACCGTCCCCCGAGCACCTCGCCGCCGCCAGGACAAAAAGATGCTTCTCCTTAAACGACTTATATATTTTTTTCGTTTAAGAATTGCATTTTGTTAATCTAATGATCTCACATTAGTTGTTCAGATGTATTTAAAAAAAAAAACTATCCATCTCCACTTCCCATGTGTTAATATTAACTCCTGAAAGGTATAAAAGAGCTCAGAGAGCAAGAAAGCAATGCCAACTCCAGTTGAATTCCTGCACTTTCCACTTCCAACCGCCCGTCCCCTCTGAAGCCCAAACCCACAATAGCTGCTTTTTAGACCAAACGACCAACACCAACATAAACACTCGTCTTCCATCAAAGCCATGGCCGACCACAGACTCTTCCTCCTCTTCCTACCTCTACCTCAACTCGTCCTGGGTCACTCGGGTCACCTCCCTGAGCCTTGGACGGAGCTGCCCTGCTCTCCCTATCCCAATCCGTCGCCTTGCCTTCCAACCTCCTCTCCACTTGGAACTGCTCCCACAGCACTCCCTGCTACGGGGCAGGGGTCGGCTGCGAACCCCGCCGGCAATGTCGTCGGCTACCCAATTTTCATCAGATTACTATTTTCAAGGTGTAGAGCAAACAAATTTATAAATTGGAAGCTAACCAATTTGAATTACTTGTTAAGTGAATTATTTTATTGAGTTCAATTTCCTTTGCTTTCTGGACAGCAATCTCTTCCCTAATCTTCGCCATTTCCTCTCTTTTAATCACCTGTTCTGTAACACAAACAAATTCTTGGGACTTATTAAAATTAATATAAAAAAATAGTTCTTGATCCATCATCAACTACATTAATTTTTGTTGAAAGAATACGAAAACAAACCTGGTCAGTGACATCCATGCCCATATAATCCACACCTATGGTCTCCCCAGACTTGCTGAAAACTGGTTCCACATGTATAAGAAATGTTTTAGACCAAAATAACTCAGTATCAAAGTGATTTCCCTCTTAGCTGGTACACTTCGCTCCATGACTTCTCTTTTAAAATCTTGGGACTCCTTAACTCCCCCTGAGAATATCTCCTAATCCGTTCTACTAATGATATCTTGCACAACCATGAAAATAACTCATTAGCAAACATCTATATTATTTAATTTGGATCAATTTCATTTCAAGATGAACAAACAAAAGAAATCGAAAAAACGATGAAATTGCAAAACACATTTTCCCTCACATATGTGAGTGGTTTTAGCTTCCTGAATAGGAATAATTTAAAAAGAGTGGAAGCAAGATAATTACCTCCTCTTGTAAGCTTGGAAAGTGGTGGAAGATAAACCGGTAGCGCATCTCCTTGTCCTGTAACAACCATAAAATGATGATCAAGACAATAAGATTATCCTCATTGAATTTCTTCACTGCCTCCTTCTCAAGGCCCTCCGCCCACATTGAAGGGAGGAGCTCTATCTATATCGATTCATACAAATCCTCAAGACTCGATCTTGCAGATCGTTTTGAGGATAACAAGAAACGTTACATTGGGTAGATGAGATGTTTTGATTCGTTGTCTTCTTTAGAGATGATGGAAGACAAGCATAATGATTCTGAAAAGATAATCTATCGAAGTGCTATATTAGATAGTAATCCTTTTCACAATCAAAAGGTGAATACTAGATTATGAATAAAGTGAACATGGAAAACGTAGTAGTGAAATCAATGGCTCTGATGATCATTTTAATGACCTTAGCATTCTATAAATCTAGTGAAAAGCTTAGTTCAATGAACCAAACTGTTTGAAGACATTCTGAGATATATATAGGGAGTCTACGCTTTGGAGCTTCCCAAATCTGAATTGTACTTGCTCCTCTTAGAATCAAGAGACTGGTGAGCAATCAATCGAATGCATCTATGGTACAAAGTACATACATATTAACGATGACGAACTGATCAAATCCCAGGAAGAAACTTCCAGAATTCCCATACACCAGCTACTCGAAAGCTTGAGAATGAATCAGCCCAGAGCAAGAACAATTAACCTGAGAGAACAGAACAAACCTTAAAAAAAAAACCCAACTAGGAGAGAGAGCTAGAGAGAGAGAATAGAAGAAAAAAGACGGGACACAAAGCTGGAAGAGATGGACCGAAAAACAAAGCAAGAAGCCAAGTGCTAGAAGATCAAACTGTTACCCAAATAAATAAGGTTGTGCATTTTTAAAACATAGATTCCTCAATTGTTCTTGGTAGAATGCGTGCAAGAGCAAGCACCAGCCATCTTACCCGTTCTCCGGCAACGCCTACTGTCTCGCCGGTGGCCTCTAGCAGCCGGTGGCCTCCTTGTTATCGAGAAGACGGTGAAGATATAGAGGAGTGAGAGAGATGTAAGAAGTAGTACCAGTCTTTGCTTTTTCAAATTCTTCGTCCTCGACCTCCCTACCCGCCCTTTTTGGAGTTCTCTTTGATTCCGAATAGCCCGTGGACTGCAAGTGCTTCTAATCAATATCAATTCTTCTTGATTTATGTGCTTTAATTATTTATTATTTATTATTATTTTTTTAAATGGCAAAGCATGCATACCGCACCCCTTGAAGAAGAAAGCCACCCTAGGGTGATTTCATGCTTTGCACTTAGTTATTTTCACTTTTTTTTATATTATAACTAACTGTGAGGAGCCCATAAAAAAGTCAAAATAGCTTATTATTAAATTGAAATTACTTGGGTCTAGTGAAAAGAGTGGTAATCAGCGGTAAGCTCTGACCTTACACCTATATGGCTACAAGACCAGGTCAACATTTTGCCAGTCAGCACCGATTAAATACCTTTGATGACAACTTTGAAATTTCAAGAATTAATAGATGTTACCACTCGTACTATCTTACAGTTAATATTAATTATAAGGCCTTACAACATATTATTTTCCGTGGAGAAAAGACTATATAATTCATTAAACAAAATTTGAAATAACTTGAATGTGGATAATTGGAAGAGTGAGGGTGGCAAAAATTCTTTTAATAACTCATAATCCCCTAAAGTTGTATTTTGTTCTTTTGAATTTCCCATACATTGTGGGCACATCAACAGCTAACATTTTATAATTTTGTTCCACGTAGAAAGACTCTACTTTTGATGTAGACATTAGTGCTAAGTTAGTTGTCATTTGGCCTCTCGTATGCAGCATCATGTGTTTCTAATTGCATTGTATAGAGAAGAATAGTTGGTTAGGTGTCTGTTTGTCGGATGATTTGTGATAGTTATTGCTGAAGTTTTCCTCCCACGAGGAGCAGCAAATGCGAGGAAGAAGAACCAGAAAATATGGGTGAGCGCCGCCCATGCGCCCAACTTCAGGGCACCCAGGTACCCATCCATGCGCGAGCTGCGATTCTCGGACGCCCAAGCGCTGGGTTTTGGAGCGGCCGGGCTCCGGGTGGCGTGGGTCTGACCGCGTATTAGAGTTCAGACGGGTTTTGGGTCTGATTTGGATGATTCTTGGGCTATTTAAGCCAAATTTCGAGGGTTTTGTCGCAAGAAAGCTTGTTTTGAGGAAGTAGACTAATTTTTGAAGGGTGCTTACGGTTTTGGATTGGAGAAGAAAAAGAAACTGTTTATGCTGTGATAAGGAGGCCGTGTTTTGTGGATTGAGATTGATTGGTTCGTGTTCTTCATCGAGTCTTCAACCAAAGTGGATTCTTCATTAAAATCAACACCGGAGTAGTTTGTTCTCTGTTGTCTCACCTAGTTTAGATCAATCTTGGTTATGATTGATAGTTGTTGATCTATGTTTGTAAAGAATAGTTTCACTCGGATTTATTTAGGAGTAGTATTACTCGAAGTTGTTTTTGAGAGTAGTTAAACTAGGTTATTATTTGTGGAGAGAGTTTGTCTCTCAGGATCAAATATTGGTAATTGCAATTGGATTATTATATTATAGTGGAAGTTTGGGCTATAGTTTTTCCCTCTGGATTTGGTGGTTTCTACATAAAATTTGTGTGTTCTCTAACTTATTTGCCTGTGATTTGTGAGTAATAATATTGTTTGTATCATCTTGCCAAGCAATTAAATTGTTTCAAAATTTTGTTTTGCAAAAAATCCTAACAAGTGGTATGAGAGCCAATTCTAGATTGGTTCTAGTAATGTGTTATTTTGGGAAGGGTACAACTAAGTTTGAAATTTCCAAGTTTAATGGAGAAAATTTTGCTATGTGGAAGGCTAAGATGTATGCAATTCTAGTTAATGATGGTTGTGTAGTTTCTCTCAAAGGGAAGAGTTTGAAACTAACAGGTATGATAGATTTACAGTTTGCTAAAAACAAGAGATTGCTCAGGTAGATATACTTTTGGCATTGGAGAATAAGATTTTATTCAATGTGTAGATTGTGAATACTATAGCAAAGGCTTTGTGAGAGAGCCTCTACAAAGTTTATAAGGATAAGTCCTTAGTGAACAATATTTTTCTAAGGATAAAGTTGTATAATTTGAGGCTGATGGATGGAACTACTTTTCATGAGCACCTGAATGAGATCAACTCTCTAGTGAATAAGTTGTTGGGAACAGGTGTGGAGATTGATGAGGAACAACAGATTACCTTGCTTCTCTCTTCGATGCCATATTTGTGGGATAAATGGATTATGAGTTTGAGTCATATCACTAAACTTGACTTGGACTTTGTGTTTGCATCGTTATTGTCATAGGAGTTGAGAAGGAAGTCACCAGAGAAACCTACATCATCTTTAGAGGAGCAAGCACTAGTTTTTGAGGAAAGCAATGGTAAATCGGAGAAGGCAAACAATGGTAATACAAGCGGTGACAACTTCAAGGGAAAAGACGACATCAGTGTTTTAATTGTGACAAGGTTGATTACATTAAAAGGCATTGTCGTAAGTTCAAGGAGTAATTGAGGAACAAGAAGAAAGACCATGAGGAGGATAAAAATTAGAATAATTTAATTGATTGTGAATTGGTGGTTATGTCTTCTTGTGTGAACAAGTGCAGTGGTTCCACTCATGGTTCAAGTTGGGTGGTGCATTATGGAGCGTTATTCCATGCCACATCTAATAGGAGGCTCCTTACTATATATAAGTTGGGGAATTTTGGAATAGTGAAGATAATAAATCATGGAAAACATAAGATTGTTTTAATTGAGGATATAAATGTAGTGACTAATATGTGTCATACACTAGTTTTGAAAAATGCGAGACATGTTCCAGATTTGAGGTTAAATTTGATATATGCTGAGAACTTGGATGATAGGGGGTTTGATTCACACTTTGCCAATGGGGTGTAGAAGTTGATGAAGGGGTTTCTTATTGTAGCAAGAGGGAGCAAATGCTGCAGTCTTTACAGAACAATGTTGCAGGGTTCTAAGGCTGGAGTTGTTGTCAGTGGTTGTGGTTCTACCAAGAAGGTGTGACATCGGTATGTTGATCACACTAAGGTAAATGTTTGTGAGAAAAAGGAAGCTTCACAAGGAGAATTTAGTGGAGTTCACTTCCATGAATAAGAGAGGGCCAATGTTGAGCAAGATGAGGAGAGATCTTTCCTGGTGATTGGAGTTCATGGTTTGGTGAAATTATTTGAGAATGATATGGCACTAAAGGAGGAGACGAAGTTGGTGAGTTGAAAGAGGGATTAAACTCATGTTGTTCCTCCCAAGAGGGTGAGGGAGTTTTGCTAGAGGTCTCCAATCAAGGGAGAAAGATAGGTATGATTGGTGTTGTCCATTATTGCCTTCATGTGAAGTTTGAAGAAGTCAACATGGTGTTCACATGGGATACATGTGAAGGATGTAATACAACCAATTCAAGGGTGCTTCTCATGGTGAGAAGGGGAGATTTGTTGGAGTTTTCCTCCACGAGAGCAACGAACGTCGAGGAAGAAGAACCGAGAAATATGGGCAAGCTCCTATGTGCCCAACTTTAGGGCGCCCAGGCCCCACCCATGTGGGAGCTACGATTCCAGGACACCCTAGTGCTAGGTTTCGGTGTCTGACCACATATTGGAAGCTTGTTTGCTAATTCATACATGTAATTAATATGTTACTAAGTAAAAAGTTTCACCAATTCTATCCACTGTTGCATAAATCGCCGATCCGAGTAGGAATCGGCCGATTCTACTCGGATCGGAGGAAAACCGATTCAAAAAACTCATTGAATCAGTTTTCATCCGAATCGGTCCGTGAATCGGCCAATTAGAGCCGATTCCGACCGATTCGAGCGGATTCAGAATCGACCAAAATCGGCCGATTCCGGGTGCAGGGGGCGGGGTGCAGCGGGGTGGGGTGGCGGCGGCGGCGGCGGAGGGACAGGGCTGGGCTGGTGGGGTGCGGTGGGTGCAGGGCGAGGCGCGGCGAGCCAGGGTGGGGCGCGGCGGGCGCAGGGCGAGGCTGGTGGGGCTAGCGGGGCACGGCGAGGGAGGCGGGCGAGGCGGGTGCAAGGCGAGGCGCGGAGGGCGAGGGCGGGGCGGGGCGGGGCAGGGGTTCGGGGCGCGGCGGGCGCAGGGCGGGACGGGTTTGGGGAGGAGGGGGCGCGGCAGTGGCGACAGCAGCGACGGGGAAGGAGGGCAGATACGGGAGAGAAAGGGCAAGGGAATGAAATAACACTCAGTGACATTCTTGTAATTAAAACTTGACTCGTGTCCGACTCGAGTAAAAAATAATAATTAACGCTAAATAATTCAAAAAATCTTAAAAAATATTAAAAAATATCATAAAATATAATACACATAATAATATCAAAATGACATCAATATCTAATTTTTATATATTTATGTTATAAGTTGTCAAATTATTATATATGACCGATTTGGACTTATTCAGACCGATTCAACTGAACCGATTCCTATTCGATTTAGACCGATTCCGATTCTAAATCTGACTTCCTTGGAAACCGATTCTGATTCCGATTCCGATTTATGCAACCATGATTCTATCAATAATTGTAAGGTGTTGATCCCAAACATGGGCACAGGAAGAGCATCGGCACGAGCAAGGCATCCAACTTTCAAAATATTGCCATTTATGCTCTCATCGTGAAAATCTTTAGGGTTATCTATGTCTCTGTCACCGTTTCAATATCATGGTGAAGAAGTAAAATTTCCCCTAAATAATGTGTAGATGTACTTGTTAAGATAACGTACTATAAGTTGAGATTTTACAATTTAAAAAAAGGTAATTTGTGCCATGTTTGAACTAGGTGAACAAGGATTAGGCATGAACATTCAAGCTGACCCTCCACTTTTCAAGTGGTATAAGCCAACCAATGAGGAAAGTAATGTAAAGACAAATAAAAAACAGCAGCCAAAATTATTATATATCCAATTTACTCTCTAAAAGGTTTGATTGTACCTGAATGAATAAACAAGTCTGATTAATGGAAAACAAGCCTGTCAACTGTCTGTATACCTAAAGTGACAAATCTATCTGCATAATTTCTGCTTTTGGTTGTGTTTTAGGCACTTGAATGGTGTTTTTATCATTTCCCCTCACAAGTAGTTGCAAACAACAATGAATGAATACCAAGGTGATCAAGCGATTGAGTGGGCAACACCTTTCCGGGTTTGCTGATATCGCACTTCGTAATGTCCATGAATATCACCAAACAAGAACTTGGGTTTGCGAGGAATCTCATGTTCACTTTTAGTGCCTTCACCCTGTTCTTGGTTTATGCATTGCTTTCTAAAGATGAAGTTTTAAACACTATTGCGTGGAGATAATCGGTCTTGAAAAGGACCACGTAGTTGATCATATATTGAATCAGTTAACTGTCTCGTAGCACATTTCTTTTATATACTTTAAAAAAATCTGAAGTACTCGACAAATAATTGAAAAAAAGCGACTAGTTGAATATTCATAGCATATATTTCTTTTACAAGTTGAAAAAATAGAAAAATAAGTTTTTTATTGTTCTTGACATTAATGTGACAATTCACCCATCACATACATAACTATTCACATAAGGTATTGATCTCCGAAGATTTTACCCGTCTATAGATCTTATAGTCACTGCACCAAGGGCCAAGATCTAAATGATATACCGAATAATATACTTTGGTGACTTATATTTGTAATTGAGTGTCTGTAGCAAATAAAAAGTGTATATGGACACTATTATTTGCGTTGTGACAGTCTACATTATCGGCATGTTAGGCTCGCACTGTAAAAAATGGCCAATTGCTACAGCCAAACACTGTGGCAATTGACCCTTTTCCGTGGAAAATTTCAGGAAATTGCCACTAGGTGCCAGTGGTAGTTGCGGCAGGGGCAAATCTAGTATTGCTGCCAAGCATCGTGGTTAAATTTATAAAAAAAATAATAATAAATATCGGTTTAGCCACAGCTCCCCATGGCACTTTTTTAAAAATCCGATGCTCGGTCATGTGGCTGGGCACTGGATGAGTGGCAAAGCATGGGCTAATTTGCCACGGAAATGCCTTCGTTTATAGTTGACAAAGTAGAGGCTAATTTAACCGAGAAATGCCCGTGGCTAAAACCTAATTTTCTACTAGTGTCGTTAATCTGACACTGGAAGTTAAGCCTGGCATTATTTGATGGTTCGTCGATGAGGGTATCTCTAGTTAGTATATAATAAGTTTATGACAGATTGCCTTGGATTAAATTTGTTCAATTTGTAACAAAAAATTACATTAAGCTTATTAACTGTTGGGGAGTCATGATGCCACCTGTTGGTGTTAAAGGGGTAGATAACTTTAAGATTGTGTGGTAGAATTTGAAGGCTTTAAGGACACTTTGTTATAACTAGATGACTCGTTGACGAGTGAAGGAACTTAATAACTTATAGTTAGATCATATTAGAGAACACCAATTAGGAAGCCTTAACATAAGAACTAAAAGAGCTATATATACTATATATATATATATATATATATGTATGTATGTATGTATAGACTTTGGAGCCCTTCCACACTCTTCTACATTAATTAACTTTAGTTATTTCTATGCCTTTCTTATTAGGGCCAACTATTTCACTTCCGACTACCTCATGAAAGATATATATAATCTATTGATCCCTTTAGCCTTTAAGAGAATTTGGCACACTTAAATATAATAATCTCTTGAAATAATCTTAATCCTTAAGTTAACAAGTATTTACTATATGCAATATCAAGCTAGCTTTACAGCTTAACACCCTTCATAGCCCAATTTGTTACATTTTTTAGCATCAACTCCTCCTTTCATCATTATTGCTCCTTTAATTTATCTTCTTTTGCTAAATATTAAACTTGAATAGCCACTCAAAAACTAATTTTTCTTTGTTAGAATTTGCTTATGAGATTGTAAAGAAACTTTTAAGCCTATCTACTCATCAAGTATTTGAGCAAAATTCTTTACATTGTTCACCACTTGTAGAATTTTGCAAGAGATGTACAAGTGAAAATTTGTGCATCCCTTTAAAACATAAATTTAAGATCTATATGCACACTTAATTATCATACTGAATTTTACCCCAATTAATTTTGTAAGTTAAATCTCCTTAATTAATTCCACATCAAATACCCAATTTTGTAAGACCTCAGTTATTAGTCAGAGTTTGCCGATAAACTTTTAACTTGGGTTGACTAAATTAAAGTAATGACTTAGTCCATTAATTTGTTATTTGGCTGGGAATAAAACAAAGAAAAAGAAAAGTTCTTATACGCACATTCAACAAACTGAAGACTAGTATCAGTCCAATAATCATGACAAGAAACTAATGGAGACACATAACTTTTATTGAAAGCCGGTCGTGGATTTAGACTTCGACTAGACGGGGATGGGATCGACCAACAAAGTTGTGATTATATCCCTTGTCACGCCAGTGGAATCACCGAAGTTATCCCCGATGGAAGTAGTAGACTTCAACCGAGCGCGCCAAATTGAGCATAGGCATTAATATCGGCAATGGAAATGCTCTAGGCCTGAGAAGGGCTTGGTTTATTTTTCCAGTACAAGTCCACCTCTTTGCGTAACGCTAGTTTTGCTTCAAGCCCTGTCACGCCATTCTCCCTCATGTAGCAATCAACGCAGGAGTCCACATGATCTCTCCCATATTGGAAGTAAAATGATCACAACCAACATATCATATATATATATGTACAAGACATAGTTAATAGTCCATCTTATACAGCAAGCAAGAAAAAGTTGGAGATGTGTTTATATATACCTTGTAGGGTTCTTGCAAATCGTCAATTATCCGGCAAAAGTAAGAACAAGAGACCACGATTAGGGTTGCTAATTGAGCGAGCCAGCTCGTGAGCATTTAGTGTTCAGCTCGGCTTGACTAGACATTTAAATGCTCGACTCGAACTCGACTCGAACTCGAATCCACGAGCCGAGCTTGAGCAAGGCTGTGTTCGACCTCGAACTCGACTCGATAAAATAATATAATAATATAGTCTTTATATTATATTTATATATATATATATATATATATATATATAATATAATAACAAAGAAGTAAGATAGGTGAGATGGTAAGTATTCACCTTGATTTGACCACAAGGTTTTGGGTTCAAACCATATCGGCCTCACTTTCTTTGAGTGAGTCTTTTGACTTTTAGACTTTTAATCGAGCTGGTTTCGAGCTTACGAACGAGCTCACAAAATCGAGCTCGAACACATAGTAAGATATTCGAGTCGAACTCAAACACAGTATGTCCAAACCTCGTTCGATCTCGAGTCGAGTCCAAACGAGTTTCGAACCATTCGAGCTGAGTTCGAACACATGTTGAGCTCGGCTCGCTCGCTCAATTAGCACCCCTAACCACGATAGGGGGTCGACTGCGTAGCCATAGGAGTGCCTCTGAGTGACCACCTCTCCCAATCCCAGTAAACCCGAAATAGGGATCGCCGGAAAGCTGGCGGTGACTCGTGCAACGTCCATATACTCTTTATACGATGGCTGGTATCCAGAATTGCACCACTTAGCCTCCGTATAATAGGCTTTCGTCCAAGCTTTCCACTGCCTTAGCCTCCGTATAATAGGCTTTCGTCCAAGCTTTCCACTGCCCAAAACTCAAGATACATCTTATCAAGATATTATAAAGCAGGATAAAACGTGCAATTTTGCGTGGGTAATGTAGGGCACATGAATCATACTTCCTCTTTTAGATACCCTACTCGATAGGCATATCCATCCTTGGACAGCTCTTTCTCAAAGTCGTCGAATGTATCCAGGAGTCGACAGTAGTACATTTGCATATATTCTGGCATCTTCCCTACGGTTCCGCAGTCCCATCTGTTATAATGAAAGTCAGATCATCATCTATGTCTATAATGTCTTTCATAGCTAGGTTCGAGCAATAAGAATAAATGGAGTGTGAAAGGAAATAGGGTTTAATAATGTAGAAAAAATGTGGAAGAGTTAAAAGGTCGATAACATAGGTCTTTAGGTTTGATGTCTAGTTGAGGCTCGCTGGTGGAGATTAACCAGCTGGGGATTACATTTTATCAAGTACATCTTTACGTAAACAAGTCATATTATTGCATCAAATTATCTTTATATAAAAGTTATCTATTTTTGTCTATACAAGACCTTTTAAGCCTTCTACACCCTTAACCCTAACAAATAGGATCATAATTCCCAACAAATATAAATTAATTGTCTTATTTTAATTTAATCTTTCTCTATGATTAAAAGTTATACGCTAATTATACACCATTTAGGCCTATGATATGTTTTCTGAAGATTATACACTGTGGACTATATTTTCTTCCATGACACCATAGCCCACCACAACCTACTAAATTATTCCATAACAATATAGTTGCTTTGCAGTAAACTTACTTATTAGGTTGTCGTGGAGTATACTGTTGAGGACTATAATATGTCCACCCGGAAAGATTTAAATGGTGGAAATGCATTTAATCCTCAACTGCGGATAAAAATTAACTTAAAACAAGGTAATTCGTTTATGTTTCTTAATTATGGAGAAAGATATAATTGTATTCAACAGTGGCCAAAACTGGTATTTTTTAGTGAAATTAAAAACTACATATACTATATTAATATAAGCATTCTAAAAGAGTTAAACCTGTCAAATGCATCAGTGAGAATTTGCAGTTCATCGATTGTGCCATATACGTCATATATGTCGTCCGTAACTGTTACCAAGACAAAAATCTTTGCCAACATAGCCCTAGCTCTGTGGCAGTGAGGTTCATGGTAGAGGTACGTCGACCAAATAAACAGCTCGACCAACCGATTCCTGATGCTACTGCTGGGTACTTTAGTTGAAAGTTCCCAATCGTTCCACCTATATCATAAAATGTTATGCGTACAAATGTGTTGAAGCGCACAAGTAGTAAACGATTGCTTCATTAATTAATATTTGCTACCAGATGTGCCAAACTTAATCATATATGTAATTCACATAGTTCAATCACTTGTCTAAAAATTTAAGAATTTTTTAATATTTACTTTAACATTCATTTCACGTGTAAGCAAAGAGAGGCTCAACAAGTGTATATACATCCAACGACTTGACCCAAGTATAAAGTAATAGGCTTAAGTTATCTATTCAAATGTGAATGCAAAGTTAAAGATTTATAAACACATTCTTATTAATATACTGGATCTTATCTTAAAAGATATTAGATGTGAGACTAAATTGAGATTAATTATAATTCACCCACTTTAGGATATTATGTATTCGGATTTTCTACAAATGGCATGTGACTATTGGCCTAGCCCACATCCTACTTGGCTTGTGGCCAGTGACCTAGCATACATCCTAATCTAGCCCTCCACCTAGTACACTCCTAGGTTAGCTTCGAAACATTATAGATATAATGAATTAGGTCAAGTGTAAATTCATGGGCCTAACCCATCCCTTAAAAATTGGATAACTAAATTTTAAGATCAATAGACACATCTCCACAAATATACCGGATCTTACATAAGGAGGAAGTGGATGTGAGACTAAGAACACCCATTAGCCACAATAGAGGACAAATTAATATTCCTCTTGGCAATATATGTAAACCTCCAACTTTGTCTCTCATTAAATACCTCATAGGTAAGATCTAATACTATATTAATGAGGATGTGTTTATTGATATTCAATTTGGTTAACCAAATTTTGAATAGATAACTTAGGCATATCATGTTCCACTTTGGCTGGGTTGTCATAATTGATATTAGAGTCAACTTGGGACTGTATTGAATAGTAGACTGGATTGAAACGTAGGTTAGGCCGTTGGCCATGAGCCAAGTATGATGTAGGCTAGACTGCTAATAACAAGCTAAATGTAGGAATTCGGAGAACAAAGTATTCTAAGATGGGTGCATTGTAATAACTTCTAACTTAATTCTACATCTAATATTTCTCGAGATAAGATCCAATATACTAGTGGGAATGTGTTTATTAATATTTAAGTTTGGTTAACCAACTTAATTTTGAAGGGTTGACTTAGGTTTGGCTAGGCCGTTACAATATGCATTTGATATAATTTAAACACAGTCCTTTAGCTCTAATATCATACAAAACTAGATAGTTTAACCATTGTTTAAAAGTTCAAGCTGCTAAGAAAAGAATCCATTTAATACTTGCTTTAATCAACTTATTTAGGAAAATTATGTTGCCACTGCCTACTTATGTATACCACGCATACCATTTAGTCATATCCTTGAGCTCCGTCTTGAGCGATGACTGCACAAGGTTGAAGTCCAACTTCGCAAAGTGAAGAAGCAGATTCCTCCTGGTTTTCTCTTGCTCATAGAATGTTATGAAGTTCCTAAATTCCAGCAATTGGAAGCTCCTGTAAGGGGGTAAATTGAGAGCCCGCTGTACCCGCGTTTTCATGTGTTGATCAAGATAAGGAAGGAAAGATTGCAGATGCTTCTTGCTAAATGCTGTGGCTTCGTCCATGATGGTCTCCCCAGGAATGCTAAGCATTGCAGCCTCGTACAGATCTAGCAGACTCCTCACGTCTGAGCTCGAGTACTCATCTTTGAAGCCACTTCCGCCACCTCTGAACTTGTTGAATACATCTACAGTAGCATTATGAGATGATCGCTTCGTATGTGCCACCCTTGATAAATTTTGATTTTATACATAAACTCTCATTTAATAATAGGATCAAATGTGATAATTTAATATTGTAGATATGGATTTTTATTGACTTTAAAGATAAATCTTATTTGATTGAAAAGATGAATTATAATAATTATTTGATTTTTTAATTATATTTTTTAAGACAATTAAATAGACTATTATTAGTTGGAAGCTAGAAATTGAGGTTAGCCGGGTTCGAACATGTAACCTTCTACCATGAAAAATATTATTATTTTTTAAATATTTAGGTAATCGAGATTAAACCGTGATCCTTTGCAAGATGGATTTTTATTGTATTTTTACAATTTTCTTGTATTTTGATTGCCTAATTCTCTTACTTTTAATCTCAAGCTAGTATTGAGTTCCCCTCTTATAATAAGAGTAGACATAAGCTAGAAGTAAATCTAACTCCTTATTATGAATTTCAGCTACAAGTAAAATTTAACCATCTATTTAGATTACATATTTTTAAATTAGACAAAAATAATTATCCTCATTATCAAACCGACGCTATTGTAATGTTATAAGGCTTGTTGATATATGCTTGATACTAATTTTTCCTATTATTATTTATTTTAACTGAGAAGCATGATTCTTTTATAAATAGTTTGTGACACGAGATGATAAACTAATATAGATACAAGCAACTTGTAACATGCCCCAAGGTTGACTGCTGTCACAAGAGTGAAAACTATATCCTGTTAAAGCAAAGTACAAGAGACTAATCCGAAATTCAAGAGATCAACAAAAAAAATATAGAGAAACACTCTACCTCAAAAACCCGAAAAATCCATAACTTGAAAGTCTTTTTCCTTTTTCTTTAATTTTTCTCTTTCTCTTCTTAGTTTCCCTGCCTTTACATTATAAAAAAGAAAAAAGAAAAGAAAAGAAAAGCAAACGATTTTTTCCCATGCTTTAATATAAATGGTCGGGAAAATGCATAGTTTTTCTCTTATCTTCTCCCCACAAATTATCGCCCTTGAAAAAGAGATTAATTTTCCATCTATGTTTTGAACTAAACATTTTGGCCAAAAATTTTAGTTTCCTATATTCCACGCCAAAAATAGGTGGAGAAACTTTTCTTCACTATATTTTCCTCCACGGCACTTTTCTCCATATTTTGGCCAGTGGGGAATATATAGTTTTCTCTACGCCTTTTGAAATAGATGGTTAATCCTAACTTCACATTTCGAAAACGTTGTAAGAAATTAACCGATCTTCTAGTTAGGGCGGCATAAAGAAGCTTAGGTAGATGATTAGGAAATATTCGTCTGTAAAAAATGAAATGTTTTGTTCGCGTCCACGGTCGGTAAATACATGATCGGGACCTAATTAACCTGTCACTTACAGGGAGTGGGTTATAACTTATAAGTTACCAGATGGTGCATGGAATCCTCCTTGTCTCAGAAGACGAAACCGAAGGAGATGCTAAAGAGGTCGTCTCCATCATGGAAGAAGCCTTTATTTACCCGGTGAAGGACCTCCTCTATCTCTTCTTCAAAATGGTAGCCAAGGCCAAGCCGCTGTAGATCGTCAAGGAACACCAGATCTTCGGTCGACCCGATGTTCATGTTCTGTAGCTTTACCCGTGCTTCTCTTTTCAGTTGTTCTGCTTTCAAACTCAATGATTCTACTCTCTGCTTGAACCATGCAGTGATGTCAAACAAGTCTAATAAGTATGCATATCAGATGCAGTCATATTCTACTGAAGAAAACCATCAACCATCAACCAATATGTACAAGATGTAGAACATGTATGCGAGATGAATTCCAGTGAATATATGCATAAGATATAATTATAATGTAATGGGGAGGTGTGGGAGAAAATACCGAATAATCTGGAGTGTAAGTTGCGAAGTGATTGCCCCAGACGCAAGGGTGGAAATTTGCAGACTTGCGAACGGGCTCTGCACAAAGGTTTGACGCCTGCACACGGACTGTTCGATTAATGGAGCATTTTAGCACTGCAAGAACCATGGTTGGTTGGGAACTGTTAACTAGCGAGTATCCCATAGCTTGCTTTCAGTCTGAGTCGTTTGTGCATATAAAATTCACATATCATGTATATATAGCGTAGACTAGTGGGAAAAACAAATCATTTAGGGAAACAACATAAGTAACTGTGTTAGTGAAAGTTAATATTGTTTCTTAGATTATGAAAGATGGATGGATGACAATGATAATTTTATCTAGCATGAAGAAATATACAAATGATTTAAATGGTTAATTTTGAGAGGTGGGCCGGGCGATGCGGGGTTGGGGGAGGGGAGGCATCGAGGGTGGGGCGATGGGGGGGCGTCGGCATCGGAGGAGGGAAGGGAGTGGGGGTGGGGCGGGCGCGGCAGGGTTGAGGGAGGGGTGGAGGTGGAGGGGGAGGGGGAGGGGGAGAGTGGGGGAGGAGGGGGTGAGGCGGGGGTGGGCGGGGCGGAGGGGGAGGGGACGACGGGTGGGGCGGGGGTAGGGCAAAGGAGGGAAGGGGGGAGGGGGGGAAGGGGGGAGGGGGGGGGGGCCTCGTTGGGGGTTGGGGAGGCGAGCGGGTGGGTGCGCGGGCGGCGGCGGCGATCGGCCGCCCACGGCCCTGAGCCTCTCCACACATCTTCATGCCTTTGCCACCTCCTCCTCCTCCTACCACCTCCACGCCTGTCACCGCCTGCCCTTTACCGCCTTGACTTTATCTCTTCACCTTCTTCTCCAACCATCCCCTTCCCACCAAAAGAGCTACTCCTCACCACCACAACACAATGAGTCGAGTCGGGAGCGAGTCAAGTTTTTATTATTAAATTGCCATTGCCCTTTCCTTCCTCCCCTCTATTTTGTCGCACCGCTGCCGGCAGTGATGCAGGTGATGTCGGTGTCGAGGAGGCCAGGGCAGCAGATGGTAGGGGAAGAGCTTGGTCGGCAGCGGGGGGGGGAGGCTGCGTGGCGAGGGCATGGCGGAACAAGGCAGGTAGGGGAGGGTTGCGGGCAGGGGGCGAAATGTCGGGGAGGGCTGCGGGAGGGGGCGCCTGGTGTAAGGTGGGCGGTGGGAGAGGGAAATTCCGGTGGGTGGGAACGGGAAATATGTGTGTGTGTGGGGGGGGGGGGGGCGAGGGGCGAAATTATGGAAAGATTGGATGGCTGTTGGATTTCAATCCAACGGCCATCAACGGGTGCGCTGCAAGCAGCAGCACACCTTAGACAACTCTCTCTCTCTCTCTCTCTCTCTCTCTCTCTCTCTCTCTCTCTCTATATATATATATATATATATATATATATATATAAAATCTTTTATAACTTGAGCTTGCGACACTTAATAATGCTGTAT
>JAURVB010005224.1:0-21242 GCA_033002965.1 Piper betle
ATAAAAATCGGGAAAAATCCTGTAAAATCAAACAAATACCAAACATCGTAATGATATGCTCTAGAACTATCAACCCACCCAAAATGCCCGTAACGCGTCCTAACGCGATAAACGGCCTAAAACTAATTCTACGATCCATTATATATAAAAATAATAAAAAATGACTGACATACTCTCATATATCTGATAACTCATTCTGTTCTGCTGTGTTCATGACGTTATCATCATATACTTGGGTACGCATGACCCTCATAGCTCATACACGCGACCGGCGTCGGCTCGGTACACGTGTCCTGAAACTGACTCAACTCGAAAAATAACGGTCGACCCGACCGGTTCTGAATATAAAACCCCTAACTCGAATCGTGGGTTTTACAATTTCTGATCCTTGCTTTTTGTCTATGGGTATATTGCATATACCCATTGTTGGGCCCCACTAGGCCACGGTTTGTCAAATGTCCAGATTATGCCACATGACAAGATCTGAGCTGTACACTCAGCCTTAGCTTCAACCATTTATTCGAAGAGATTCCCACCATTTTCCATGGTTTGCACATTAGAGCCGGGCCACTTTGGCTCACTGTCGGTGAGACCTCGGCTCTCCTCTAGCCACCAAATCAGTACGACTGTGCCCATCTCGTGGCCAGATATCATTTGTACCCACCATTGCCAATGGCTCCGCCCAGTTGCCACCAGCGACAACATTTTTGTACTTGATTTCTGCTATCACTGCCACCCATTGAACCATTTTTCAGCGCTAGCGAGTATCCTCCGGCGAAATTGACCATCCTGACAATTTCCCTCTCAGAGATCTTCATTTTGAGACCACCCACGACCACCGATGCGGTTGTGATCATCGTCTCCGTACCCAGCGGCGATTTCACGCCTTTCTGGCCATTTTTCGGCCAGCCGACCGGACCAGATCCTTGCCCCATCCTCCCCTTCGTCGATCGCAACTAGCAACAACACCAGTCTCGCCGTCGTCGGCTTTTTCGGCGACGGCCACAGTTTCCCCTCCTCTGGCCCATTTACCCGGGTCGTGTTCGTCTATCCTCGTCAGTGTTCGCCTCCCTGCACCGTGTTCGCCTGCTCGCTCCGCATCCACTTGCCTAATCTTGTTCACCAGTCCGCCAACCCATGTCCAAGTCCTATAATCCAGTTCATCTCCGACTTGTCAACCCATACCATTTTCTAGGTAACCCAGAATGGGTTGGTTCAGCTAATTCAGTTTGGTCTGGTTCAGCTCGGTTCGGTCTAATTCAGTTTATTTTCGGATCATTTTCGTACGTTCTTGCACCGTTTTCGGTAATTCGAGAACCTCTATCTTAGTTTCGATGCATATTCACATGATCTAGCATGTTTAAATGTTGTGATTACTTTTCTTTATTTATTATTTTATTTATTTATTTCTTATTATCTATATATTTATTGATTATAATGCATGTTTATATGATTAGTTATTTTTATTAATGATATATTTATTTATTAATATTAGTCTTATTTATGCATTCTTCTATTGTGTAACTATGATATTATTATTATTATTATTCATAATTGATGAGTATTAACTATTTATTATTTATTGATTTATTATTTATTTAATTATTTAATTATTTATATACTTACTAACACGAGTATATTTGATATTTACTTGTGTTTAGTCGTATATTTCTATAGTATAATTATATTATTATTTTATGATTAGATTATTATTATTGACGTGTCTTTATTATTTATCTATTTATTCATGAGTGCATTTAGTTATTAGTTATTTCTTTTATTATGACTCGATTTGTGTGTTATATGTTTAGTTCTAGGTTTATTTAGCAGCCCTTTTTATTAGGATGTACTGATGATGTGAGCACACCCTACGAGCATGTATCATATAGAAATGTTAGTATTTTACTTAATAGTGGGTTCCACTATAGGTTTTGGAGTTTGAGCTCACTGTAGATGTGCAAACATGCTTTGAACTTGGACCACAGGTCTGTAGGACTCTTCTTCTCTACTCGACTCCTTGCGTGTCGAGTTTAATGGCATTTTGAATGTAGGACATCATCGGTAGTGTTTTATCGGATCCCTTCGATGTCAGACCATTTAACCTTATTTTCTACATATATTTAATAAAACTACAAGGATGAGATCTTTTGTTGGTTGTCGAACTGAAACTCCATAAATATATGATATAAGCCTCTTTCATAAGCATATTATATAAGTACATGCATTTTTACGGATTTTACGAATAAGAGAGTGAGCAGTATGGAGATATGTATGGACCACACTAGTTCTCCTTCAAACATTGAGGTAGTGCGGTGTATGAGGATACTGCGTAATTCAACACATTTCCAAAATTTGTGGCACTAACTTAACTGTTCCTTTTGCGACTTGAGTTTCATGGCGGGTGAAATATGAAAGATGTGAGGGCGTAAGTGTTGCATGCATGAATATGAACATTAGCTATGCATGCGAGCTGATACTTGCTTAAGTATATCTGCTTACTGCCCAGTGTGAGGTAATCTTGAAGTTTCATAAGTTTTTGTGGGTAATGGAATACCCATTTGCTAGATTGTATTAGTTATTTTTCGGACCAGCAACACTCGTTAATGATATTTTTCATATAATATATGTAGGTCTTGTAAATCCTGAGTTAACTTTGGTGGAAGGACAGATAAACACTACACACACTTGAGCTCAACACATTTATTTCTTTTCTCACTATTATTTATATTGGATGTGTTTTGACGAGTATTTAACAATGTTTTTCATTCTCATGATGCCAAGAAGGTTGTTTCGATCTATTTTATTGATCGAGTCTTACCGACCAACAACTTTAAACACGACTCTACTCGATCGTAACATTTCTGATTCTGTTCTTAGGTGAACCAAAATCAGGGTGTTACAAGTTGGTATCATAGCCATGTCTTGGTCTATTGAGATGGAAGACTTTTCTTGTAAGCCAAGTGTGTGGAGTTGTCCTTAGCCAAACTGACAGGTATTTCCTTTGGTCTTTGCTTAGGATTTCATATTGTGTACTTAGTCAGACCTAAGCAGTGCATGTTTCAGTGTTAACGGTTTGAGAAGTTAAGAGATAGATATGAGATCATGATTTCAATAGATGCCAGTATGGATCTCACTGGAATGTTATGATAAGCTCAGGGCATGCCTTTCCTTCTTACCGTGCGAGAGATTTGGACAACGTAAGAGTGTCCACATGCTCAGTTAGCTCAGGTTGAGGTTGATGGTGATCAGGAGTACTAGAATTTTGGCAACCACATTGCCGCACTTGCCCATCTTTCGCATGTCACCACATCAGTCTCTTCCTTAGGACATGATGTACATTGTGAAATAGAGTCATAGGAGATGACAGCAGTAGGAAACTTGGAGTACGAAGATACTCACGTAGTTATGTGACACGTGATCATGGACCATCGAGTGCCTTAAACAGATCCATTGGGCATGGTCCGAGGTCTACTTTGGAGAACTCGGACCTTCACACATATCCCTGTGGATGAAGGATGTGGCTATGACAGTGGAGCCACTGAAGTACTTGGAGCACAAAGGAGTGTTTGGAGAGATGACTTGTGATGGACCACTTCCAGGAGATAGCAATGGATGAAGATGAGTAGCACGGTGAATCTACACTCCCATGGACACTGAAGTACTTGAAGATTTTCTTAGCTTTACACAGAGATCGCATGTCACAACATTGAGAGCAGAGTTGGGTCAAATATTGAGGACAAGTTATAGCTTTGGTAACATCAGTCGGGCAAAGGAAAGTTAGTGCATTGAGATAATTTTGAAGAGATGATATATGATTGACTTTACTAGCCATCTTGCATACCATCGCGCTCTGACTCTGACATCCATGGGTTAGATGTGTATTGCTAGATAGTGTTAGTTACAGTCTTATTGGGATCATCAGACAGTATTAGTGTGTCTTTTTGGGATGTATATAGACAGAGTCCGAGAATAGGGCAGTGTGACTTCCAGATGAGATGGCCACACCGGTTAGATTTTTCAGTCTACATGACAGGAGACGCATGAGTTATAGTCAAGGTATACAGATCATGCAGATGGTTAGACATGAAGTGTGACCTCAACCAATGAGAGGAGTTTGACTAGTATTAGAATTTTGGCATAGATGATGGGTTTAGTGAGGGAGCATCCATTAGGGAAACATTCTTTTCCTTGTGCTTCTCTAGCACACTTAGGTTCTTACCTTGAGACATAGGATTTAGCTTTCACCCCAAGTATAGGAGTGTACCTTCATGGTATTATTTAGGACTTACAATGTAAGTAGCCAATGACAGACCAGTCTGTAGGAGAAAACTTCGCCCAAGCTTGGGACTGACACAAATATGGACTTTAGTCAGACCATACCACACTAACTAGATAGAAGGACACCAGTATATACTTATCTTGACTTATAGCTTTGCTTGAGATTCTACTACAATGGTAGAAATCATGTGAGTTAAGATTAGTGCTACAAATCGATACAGGAAGGTAGGTCACACACCACTAAAGAACGGATGAGATATGTGTCAAACCTCACTATGAGTCCCCATAAACTCGAGGGGAGATAGTGGTTCGTTTGGTTGATTGAACTCCATCTGTTTAGAAGTGCGTGACTAGAACAATATCAAGAAACACATGCCTACTATAAGTTGATTAAACTAGAGCCACTTAGGAGCCGTCTCGTAGACTTGTTTTTGATTGGTTGTTCCATAGGTTGGTCACCTATGGCAGAGTTCAATCATGATGATTTTGGAGGCATGTCCATGGATCTACCCATATGTTTTAGCAACCCAGTATCCTATACGGAGTTTTTCCATTACCCTTATGACCTAGATGGAGACCCTCATTACATACCTAGTAGGATTTTCTCAGCTTTGTGTACTCTCCCAACACCCCGATGCCAGACTATATGATGATGACATACTTCATAGTTAGAGTCATAGAGCAGTATGACCAATTTTCGTGAGAGATCCATTCAGTTGTCATATGACCATAGATGTTAGAAAGAGTCAAGCCTCTACCAGAGTATTTTCACTTTCACCCTTCTAGATATATTAGCTCTACTATCTATTTTGCAGATGGTTGAGATGAGCAGACATTTACTAGCGTACATGCCACAAACTAGATGCAGATCCTACAGTTTCATGCAAAGTATGTTTTCATACTCCTTAAGACACACTATACATGTAGAGGTGTTCTCGCCACCATTCCATCACAGAGCCCCCTTCAGCAATAGTTAGTGGTTGTATAAATAGTTACGATAGCTATAGCATGCAGTAGAATCATAAAAGCTGTCCTTGTTCCATTGTGGAACAAAAGTGAGATACTTGATTTGAGACCGAGTTAGCTAGGACCCGGTGAGCTGTCTAGCTCCTCTTATAGGGAGACCTGAGTGTTTGACCTAGATTGGTGACAATGAACCATATAGACCATTAGCATATTCTCTTATTTGGTACTAGAGTTCACCATGTGCTAGCAGGACTCGCAGGACACCCTAGTATAGCTGTAGGACCTTGAGCAGAGTGTTGTGAGGGTACACGTAGTTGACCTATCACATTGATGAGGATGAGGGAGACATGGGTAGATGTTAGGCCTCATACCTTGCATCGATATAATTTTTCCTGATGTAGTTCAGACTAGTACCCTGCAGTACTTTAGAGCACCTGCTCCACTACCCAGTAGACCCTTAGGGGTGAACCTAGGTTTTTTTGTCGAGGTCATTGCATTTCAGTCCCCATAGTTCATAGTGGCTCTAGGAGCTAGTCCAGCGAGACAATTCGAGTATGTATGATCAGTCCAAAGAGATGATTCCAGCATATATGGCATGTATGGTCCTATCCAACCAGATCATTCGACCATGCATGGTCCTGTCCAACCAGATTAGTAAGGAGCTAACGATCTTCGTCAGTGTTTAGTGTTCCAGCTTCATGTTGGTTTATTTAGGACATATGCAGCTAGTCTTTAAGGGAGAGCTACCCTCAAGGAATTATCTCAACAACTTTACTTTTGCCAGTGGCATCTTCATTTGAGTCCTTTAATCGCAATTGATGTGGGAAATTTTGAGGATGGAATTTTTATAAGGAGGAGAGGTAATAAAACCTCAACTTTGGGTTATGATTTTACCTAATTGTAGTTTTTTTTGGTTCGGACCAATCTCGAGTCTGTTCGAGTGAGCTTGAGTCAAAACAATTTTAAGAATATGAGTATGAGGCCCAGATCGCCATATGAGGATGTTTTGGAGGCTAAGTATGCCAGACATGCATATGATAGTTTTAGTTATGATACAGTAAAACATGAGTTATTAATGTATACATGAGGTATACATATGATTTTTATGAGTTAGCCAAGATTTTAGGCCTAGATCTATGTCGTTACAACGTTTAGTATCAGCGGTGCTTTATCGGATCCCTCCGATATTGGGCCATTTAGCCGTGTTTCTATATATGTTTAATACAACTACAAGGATGAGATCCTTTATTGGTTTTCGAACTGAAGCTCCATAAATATATAATACAAGCCTCTTTCTTAAGCCTATTATATAAGTACGCACTTTTTTACGAATTTTACGTATAAGAGAGTGAGTGGTATGGAGATATATATGGATCTGCACTAGTACTCCTTCAAGCCCTGAGGTACTGTGGTGTATGAGGGTATTGCGTAACGCAACACATTTCAAGAATTTATGGCACTAACTTAACTATTCCTTTTGCCACTCGAGTGCGGTGGCGAGTGAAATATGGAAGATGTGAGGGCGTAAGCATTGTATGTATGAATATGAACATTAGCCGTGCTTGCAAGCTGACACTTGCTTAAGTATGTTTGTTTACCACCCAGTGTGACGCAATATTGATATTTCATAAGTTTTCGTAGGTAATAGAATACCCATTTGCCAGATTGTATTAGTTATTTTTCGGACCAATAACACTCCTTATTGACATTTTTAGTATAATATATGTAGGTCTTGTAAATCTTAAGTCGACTTTGGTGGAAGGATAGATAAACGCTACACACACTTGAGCTCAACACATTTATTTCTTTTCTTACTTTTACTTATATTGGACGTGTTTTGACACGTATTTAACAATATTTTCCATTCTCATGACACCAAGAAGGTTGTTTCGATCTATTTTATTGATCGAGTCTTACCGACCAACAACTTTAAACATGACTCTACTCGATCGTATCATTTCTGATTCGGTTCTTAGGTGAACAAAAATTGGGGTGTTACACAGTTGGGGTCACAGCCGGTCAGGATCGACGGAGGGGAGGATGGGGAACGCGAAGGTGGTGGTGATTGACGGAGTCCAGCCGGTGGCTGGCCGAAAAATGGCTGGAAAGTGGGCGATATCGCTGTCGAGTGTGGTGATGTCGTCGAAGGCGATTGCGACCATGGTGTTCATCGTGGGATGTCTCAAAATGGAGATCTCGGTAGTATGAAGCCTATGTTGATGGTTGGATTGGTTTGAGGTAGCTCACTGGCACCAGAAAATGACCCAAAAAGTTGCGGAGGTGGCAGCAAAAATCGAGTTGAAAAAGTTCCTCGCCGACGATGATGCCAGTGGTCGAAAGTGGTACGGATGGAAAGCTGACCGTGAAGCGGTCATGAGGGTGTCGGTCCCATGGCCGGGGGCAAGGCGGAGACTCGCAAGTGGTAGGGCTACTAATTGAGCGAATGAGCTCGTGAGCATTTGGCATTCGGCTCGACTCGACTTGAAACTTGACATTTAAATGCTCGAGCTGGAACTCGAATCCTTCGAGTCAAGTTTGAGTAAGGCAGTATTCGACTCGACTAGGTTATAACTCGAACTCGACTCAAAATCGACTCGTAGCTCTACTCAAACTCGACTCGATAATATAATATAATAATATACATAATATCACTTGCCTACTCAAAATAAATTTAGAATTATAGATAAATCTTATTATTGACTATTAATATAAATTCTAAAAAATAATTTTACTATTATAATAAAAGAAAAACCAATTTTAATTAACATGAGTTTGCTACCTGCAGAAAATTACTGTCACAACAATTTAATTTTTTGTCATGGCCTAATTAACTAAAATCGTAAGGTTAACAAATTATGCATGTCATGGCTTATATAAGAGATGGACCACCAAAAGCATGGATAAGATAGTCAAAAGATTTATAGTTTATTACCAAAACATAAAAATACATATATAAAAATATTATACCTATAATCGGGTTCCTACATGATCCGGCATCTATCAATAAGCTCATGTGTAAAACCCATGGCTCGAGTTAGAGGTCTATATTAGCGAATCCAGTCGAGTCAATTTTATTAACCACATTTTGAGCCAAGGCAGATCGTGAGTTATGAGTGATGAGGGTCAAATGTAACTGAGTATATAATGATAACATCAGAAAGATGATGAGAAATTAATTATCAAAGTATATGAAAGATGGAGTATGTTTTTTTAATGTATTTGATCATAGAATTATTTTTAGGCCGAATAATACATTAAGACGGGTTATAGGGGATTTTGGGTGGGTTATTATTAGGTATAGAATATGTTGTTATGGTGTGTATTATATTGTTTGAGATTTTTTTCTTATTTTTATCGATTTTTTAGGATTTATTACGAGTTAGTTATTATTTTTAACCCGAGTGGGAGTCAAGTCAACTTTTATTTATGATATCACTACCAACCCATTTCTTCCGCCCCCCCCCTTTCCACCTTGATGCTTCTCATTCCCCCAAACCCGCAATGCTGCCCTCCTTCTCCATCGCCAACGCTGCCTCCGCCTACCGCACCACTGCTGATTGACGCCGCCAGTCACTGCCAGAACATCGCCAAACATTGCCACACCCCTTGTCCGGCCGTCGCCTAGCCTCCACGACCTGACGAAGGTGCTGCGACCACTCCTCGATTCTGTCGCCGATCCCACCGCTATGATCATTGAAAATAAGATATCATGAAAATCCCAAACGAATACTAAACGCTCCAATGAACTAAATCTAGGCCTAAAACCCTGGCTAACTCATATAAATCATCTATATACCTCACATATAGACTGATAACTCTTGCTCTGATCATCTACATGTTGGGCACACTCAGCCACTATGACATGTTCATACGGCCACCTAGGCCCATACTCATAGTCTAAAAATTAGTCTGGCTCGACCTTGTTTGAACCAACTTGATACATACCTGAACCGAAAAAACTACAATCGGGTAAAACCCTAACCCGAAGTTGAAGTTTTACACACAACATCCCTCTCCTTCTCCCAGCCTTCTTCTCCATTCTTTGAGCTCTCTCTAGCCTTCCCTAGCTTTCCACGACATTTTTCTTTCAAGGGTTAAAAGACTTGGAGTGGGAAAATAGTTTCATTGATACATATGGACATTTTTCTTTCTCCCAGCCTTCTTCTCCATTCTTTGATACATATGGACATTTTTCTTTTTCCCTAGTTTTGGTTGATGTTTATAGTTGGGTTGCTGTTTCAAGTATGGATGATATTTTTTGCATTTTTCTTGCCTTTTCCCCTCGTATATATGCCTTTTAAATAATTTTTAAATGTAGTCTCATGTCATTTTCATATATAGATAAATAGTTATCAATTTTGCATCATCTGCGTGTTCAGATATGCACTAGTTAAGAAAAATTCATATCTCATAATGTAGTAGTCAGATTTGAGCAATCTTGGTCTTGTTTTCTTCAAAAGCCATATATTTACAAATATTATGCTGGCCATATCATCTTATTTTGTATTAATGTTTGTGTAAAGGTCCAAAATTGGATGAAAGATGTCAGTTCAAGGTTCTAGTGACCTGATTGCCTATTCCCTCAACTTTAACACAATGATATGATTTTAATTTCTGGGTATATCTTATGTCTAATTGTTAAGAACGATGTGAACTTCATATCATAAATTTACCATACTAAAATTACCTCAAAAATAGGCCTAAAAAATTTAATAAAACGCTGTGTGCATCTACTATGCTCTATGTTCACTACCTATGTTATGTGTTTAGTTAAATGTTTGGCTAATAATTAAATCACATAAAAAACTATAAAAATTACCTAATAAACTAAAAATTTTGTAATGTAACCCTGAAAATTTTGGAGTTAAAAAATTTCATTTGAATGGTTAATGGGCTTGTACTTCTCGAATAGACAAGAGCTGGATTTATAATCTTGTTTCTGTGAAGCCAATTAGAAAATCTGTTAAAAATAGATAAAACAGTATAAAAATAATGAAATAGATTACTAAGAGTAATATACGTCCTAATAATGTCTCTGTAATTTTAAGAGCATTTGGGTAAGTAGGTAATTAGGGATAAATTTCTAATCCTACTAGGGTTAGATTAATTACGAAATGTTTAAATCAGTAATCCAGATTGGAAAATTCATCTAGGTCCGATTACAAAGAAAATGGACCTAAAATCTCAATGGGCTAAACTTTCAAGTGTCATATTACTATTCTAATTGACCCAAGCCCATTTTAACTTATTAGTCTCATGGAGCAAAATTTGAAATTTTTTGTGTAGCAAGGGGGTATTGTTTATAGCACATTAATCCAATCTTAATTAACTGTAATCACCATGATAATCCATAAATTATGACTTTTTGATATTTACGACACCTAAATTCTTGAACTAAGGGTTCAAATTTCAGTTTAATTGGATACCATTTGATCTGTCCAAAAAATCGTCTAGTTAAGTCCAACGATAAAAATTCTACATACAAAATCATTCACCAAGTAGAATTGTAACCCTAGACCCTAAATTAAACTAGCTAATGAGGTTTAACGCATCACTAAGCAAATAAGTAAGTTAATCAAGGTTTGTGTGTTGTGCATGTGTGGAGGCTTTGCCTCATCTTGTGTGCTGGTGTGATCCGATTATGATTTGGATTCCCTCTCTTATTAGGCTACGTGGGTTGAACTCATCAATTTAGGGTACAGGGCTCTACTCATCCAAGTATGTAGGACTCTCTTGCTTCACCGCTATGTTTGGCTCTTGAGTATTACGTTTAATCATGTTTTCAACGAGAGGATAGTCTCAGCAACATTTTTATCGAATCCCTTCGATATTGGGCCATTTAGTCTCATTTTATTATAAGTTTAATAAAACTACAAAGATGAGATCCCTCGTTGGTTTTTGAACTAAAGCTCCAGAAATGTATGATTCAAGCCTCCTCCCTAAGTCTATTATATAAGAACAAGAATTTTTACAGGTGATGATTGCATTTCGCGCATAAGAGAGTGACAGGTATGGAGATATGTAGATTGCACTAGGACCCCTTTCTCCCCTTAAGTAGGGCAATGTATGTAGGGTACTACAAATGCAGCGCACTTTCAGAAATTGTGGCACATCAATTTCGAGCTACATGAGTTCTGTGGTGGGTGATATATGCAAAATGTGAATGCATAAGTAATATATGAATGTTTATAAGTATGTAAGATGCCACTTTGTAGGTAATTATGGTATGCTATGTAGCCGCATCGCCCTTCGTTTACCACCTTGTATGATTCTAAAGGTTTCTACTAACTTTTTATGAGTGTTTAGATAGTTATTTGCCAATAATGATATATTCCTAATCTTTTTAGGACCAGTAATCAATTCTTTGATTACTGACATTTTTCTCTAATATATGTAAGTGACTAGTCTTTTGACCAGTGCAGGCAAATGGATCGAAAGGCCCATGGTGGGGGATTTCATGTTGTATTTGTATTAATTACTGAATTGATATAATATGAAATTGGGATATAATATGTTATAGAATAAGCCCTAAAGTTATATAAACTTGTATGATTCAAGATAAGTCAATTTATTGTTGTTGTGCATGCGTTTTATATATCATTACATTATTATTGTGGGGTAGACACACTTTCGGGCACTCTAACCATCGTCTGCACTATATAAGCCTCAAAGTTCCCGAGCACGATGAGGAGCTTACCTGGTATGCAAAACATATTTGTTGTAGTTGTGTGTGTGATAAAGAAACGTGAGTAGGAGGAGAAAACGGTTCACATCGCTTAAAGACCCATGTGAAGTTTTTGTGTTAGGGTTTGATGCTCTAGTATCTGATGATGTTATAATGAATTACTTTATAATTTTTTTGCACATGTCGGGTATGTTGAAAAAATAACCACGACCATTGTTTAAATTCTCCACATTCAGTTGCATGTAAGAAATTAAGTAATGTAACGAATCACTTAAACTAAGTAGTAAGAAAAGGTTCATGCCACAACATGCAACCTCAAAACTATAGCAGGGGTATTCCTTTTTGTAGTTGAGAGTGATCATCAACATTTTTAAAGTCTCACCATTCATAGTTGCAAGGGAGGTTCTGCCTCTATTGCTGCTATAGGTGATCATATAGAATCATTAAGTTTAAGAGTCTCCCTATGCTAGCATAAATAAGCATGCACATGCGATGAAACTATGTAAGGTTGCCCATCTTAAGTTTCCTCGAGGGTTGAGATCAGCTTTCGTAAAGTTTGTACGAGAGTAGTCCAATGAATATTTTTTCAAATTATAACATCATATTTCAGTTTTCTTTCGGGCAGAATAATGAGGTATTACATAAATATATTAATTTACCCACTTATAAAGTAATAGATAGATTTTCATCAATTAATGTTTGAGTTTGACAATTAATCTAATTAATATTTTCACTTAAAAAGATTATTTTCTCCTTTATTTTCTATGAGTATAAATTAATAATATTAAAAATATTTATCAGATCATAATTATCTTGGTGATCAATCATCAAAGTCTACCTCGATCATGATTGATTGATTGCCTATTACCTCTTAGACAAAATCGCCTAGCATCTATTTAATAAAAATTGGCCTCAAAATGTTTGCTTGGGTCAAATTTGATTTATAACCAAACTATGATCTAGTGACACGAAGGACAAGCGTATTTATTTTGTAAGTCATATATTTATCAAATCCAACAAAAAACAATACATGTGGAAAAGAAAAAACAATAAAAATTATTATGATAATTTACTTTGAGATCAATTGGATAAGAAAATTATGTTTTTTTATATAATAAAATATAAATAAGATAAAAACTTACCTTGCATCGGAATTGATCAATGATCAAGAGTCATCACTCTCCCAAGTCAAACCTTGATTAGTAGAAAAAAGTCTGATGTCCACAAAATATCATCCCTTTCCTTAGAAACACCGTAATTTCTTATTCTTCCTTTCATTGACCTTTGGCAAGAAGATGTAATATTTACAGGCTTTTCCATCATTATCTTAAACTAACTGATAAAGAGAAATATCAGGAGATAATATTTGATTAACTTGAGACTAAGTCAATATTAATCTCTTGATTGATTTGGTAGGTCCACCCCTTATGGGTGTCTCCACTAAAAAGTAAACTAATATCTCCCACTCACGCATAATGGGGTAAATGTGTGTTACCAACTCATGGGTGCAACGAAAGCAAATCTCCCACTCACATATGAAAATGTGTGACAACGTTTTAAAAGAGTTTTTCATACGAGAAATAGGTCGTACGACCTGCGAGTACAACTGAATATGGTAGCTTATATGTAATCGTTGTACCCCAGACTATTAGTGAAGATCACATATGCCTCAAATTATTTATTTCACAACTTGTATCTATATTATTCAGTTACAAGGACTTTATAATGGTCTAGACTTGGACCACAAAATGATGATTTTCTTATGCATGCCTCTTTCACACTCATGGCTGTAGGTAGCAAACTAAAGAAAAAACATTGCTTTGTTCTCGCAAATATAAATGAAAGTAACTAAGGGTACTGAGGAGCAGTTCTGCTTCGAGGATCTAACTCAGTGGAGAAGCAAGGATCATTCTCCCACTATCCTCTTGGTCTAAATAACACACGTGGTATGAATCACATGTTATGGTAGATAGATATTCACATAGAAAAAACTCACATAAAGCATATGTCATTTATCAACACCATACATATTTAAGTCCAATTACCACTCAAGTAATTGACCTGAGATAACTAACACAATTACAACTGATGCAACTGTCTAAGTCTCATGTCTGGTTATATGAGATTATGGCTGTGGGAAACCATGTCGACCATTTTCGAAAACGGTCATGTCCCAATCTTTTATTGAGGCGTCATACATGACGACTTTAAGTAGTGATGTCTCATCTCTCAATGCTACTCATACACTAGGAGCGAATGTTCGGTGAGAAAGTCATGCATCCCATTTGACATACTATTACTTGTGTTAGTGAAAATACATTATAAAATTATTGCAAGTTTTGATGAACACATCATCAATTATGTATTATAACTTCAACATCTCAAATCCTATCACAAAATATCATTTTTGTTAAAAAAATTATATATCTCAACAAATGAGACCTTTTATATGATAGCATAAAATTTCATCAAAATAATGTTGTAAAACCCGGGTTGTCCGCTTACTGTCAGTTCGGTTGTTACTTGAATCAGGTTAGTCGAGTCCGGCCCTTCTTGCCATGGTTCATATTTGGTATGATATAAGTTGCCCGGCCTTAGCCTCCTTTGGCACTTGGTATGCCTGTTTAGATGTGGCGTGCCCGACATTTTCACGTTTGGTTTAATCTAATTATATATAGTTAGATGTTAGGACCGTGTCCCTCGTGTGTCTTTTCTGTGCTTGCCATATGTTTGATAACCCTTTCAACCATCCTAACCCTTTTGCTACTTGCAGTGCAATTTTTGAAGTGGGCCAGATCGCTTTAGGGTACCCTAAGTTTTTGAGTTTTGGGATAACCCAACTCATACCTCTTTAGCTAACTCAACCCATACATCTTTATCTATCCAACCCATACTTCTTTAGGTATGACACCCATACATATGACAACACCAAGCCAACTCATACTTCCTTATTAAACAAGAGCCACTTAGGGGTCGTCTCTTAGACTCGTCATTGATTGACTGTTCCATAGGCTAGCCACCTATGGCGGAGTCTAATCATGATGATCTTGGAGGCATGTCCATGGACCTACCCATATTTGAGAGTCACTCAGTATCCTATATAGAGTTTTATTACCCACTGTGACTCAGACAGACATCCTTACATCACCACAGATAGAGACATAATGGCAGACTATGTGAGGATGAGATACCTCCCAATTAGAGTTCTACAATAGTGTGACCAATTTTCCACTAGAGATCCAGTCTCTTTTCATATGACCAACGATGTCAGATAGAGCCGAGCATCTACCTGAGTATTTTCACACTTACCCTTCTAAATATAGCAGTCATACTATCTGTTTTCCAAATAGTTGATATGAGCAGACATTGACCAGTGCATGTGCCACAGACCAGATGCAGATCCTACAAGTCCTTGTAGAGTATGTTCTCATACTTCTTGAGACACATTGTACATGTATAGGTGTTCTCGCTTTCATTCCATCACAGAGAGCTCCCGTCAGCAGCAGTTAGTAGTTATGTAGATCATTGCGAGAGTCATAACATGTAATAGAGTCATAGTAGCTGTCCTTGTTACATTATAGAATAGAGTGAAATACTTGACTAGGGACCGAGTTAGCTAAAACCTAGTGAGCAGGCCAGTTCCTCTTACAGGGACACTTGAGTGTTTGACTTAGAGTAGTGATAGTGAACCATCTAGCCCATTAGCATATACCCTTATTTGGTACTAGAGTCCACCATATGCTAGTAGGACTCGAAGGACACCTTAGTATAGCCATATGACTTGAAGCAGAGTGCCATGAGGGTACACGTAGTTTACCTATCGCATTGATGAGGATTAGAAAGACATGGATAGACGTTGGGCCACATACCTCGCACCGAGATAGTTTTCTTGATGTATTTCAAACTAGTACCTTGCAGTACTTTAGAGTACTTGCTTGACCACCCAGTAGACCCTTAAGGGTGAACCTAGGTTTTTCCCACCGAGGTCATTGCATTTTAGTCCCAATAGTTTGGGAGCTAGTCCAGGGAGACGATTTGAGCATGCATGGTTAGTCCAGCGAGACGATTTGAGCATGTACGGTCAATGCAGCCAGATGATTCTAGCATATATGGCATGTTTCAACAAATAATTTGATCATGTGTAGTTGGTTCAGCCAAATTATTAAGGAGCTAGCAAGCTTCGTCTGTGTTCAGGGTTCCAACATCATGTTGGTCAGTTTGGGCTTGTGTAGCTAGATTTTCGAAAGAGAGCTACCAGTTTGCCAATGAGATGACATCTTCAATTGAGTCCTCTGATCATAGTTGATGTGAGAAATTCTAGAGGAAGGAATTTTTATAAGGAGGAGAGGTTGTAAAACCCCAATTTTGGGTTAGGGTTTTACCCGATTTGTAGTTTTGCCCTGTTCGGGTCAGTATCGAGTCGGTTCGAACAAGCTCGAGCCAGACCAATTTTAAGACTATGAGTATGGGCCCTAGATGGCCGTATGAGCATGTTATAGAGGCTGAGTATGCCCGACATGCATATGATAGTTTCAGTTATGATACAGTAGAGCATGAGTTATTAGTGTATACACGAGGTATACATATGATTTTTATGAGTTAGCCAGGATTTTAGGCCTAGATCTAGGCCATTGCAACGTTTAGTATTCGTTTGGGATTTTTAGGGTATCTCATTTGCATGCATCATAGGGATTTTGGATCACCGGATTGTGCCCCTGTGGGCCCAGCTTGATTGAGTTCAAGAGTTCGAGGCACATTTAGCCTTCTTGCCTTGATTCCCACCTATAGAGTCACTTTTAGGACTCGAGTCAGTTTTGACTTTGGACGGTCTCGATCCGAGCTTTCCGTCCATATATATATTGCATATACCCATAGGTGGGCCCCACTAGACCACGAGTTGTCGGACGTTCAGATCGTGCCACGTGGCAAGATCTGAGCCATCCATGTCAACCATAGTTTTCTCCCATTTATATTTCAAAATATTTCCATTGATTTTCAGAGTTACACCCCTAGCGATGCCGCCACCTCGGCTCACCGCCGGCAAGTCTTCGCCTTGCCCTTGGCCACCGATCGGTATGACGTGACCACCTCGCGGCCAGCTATCAATCCGTACCCATGATCACCACTGAAACCGCCACAGTCACCGCCAGGGACGACATTTTTGCTGTCAATTTCTATCACCGCAACTCTTTCAGGCCATTTTCTGGCGTCAATGACTATCCTCCGGTGAAGCCGACTACCCTTCATCTTATGAGATCTTCCATTTGATATCAACATTGACTTTCGCTGTCGGCCACGATCGTCACCAGCGACGTTGCACGGACACGGCGTTCCGGCCAACCAATGGCCAAACTCCACTGACTACCACCACCAACATGCTCCTCGTCGCATGGGCCGTCGATCCTAACTAGGGGCGACACTAGCCACATCACCATTGGCGTTTTTCGGCAATGGGCAACGATCGCCCCGTCTGGCCTGTTTACTAGTGTTCACATCCACCTGCCCACATTCACATCCGCTTGGTCATGCCCGAGTCCACCAGTCCATGTCCATGTCTGTGTCCATCAGCCTAGCCGACCTAGCCCAGCAATTTATTTAACCCAAACCATGTTGACTCAGCCCAATCTGGTCTGGTTTAGCTCGGTTCGGTCTGGTTCAGCTTATTTTCAAACCTGTTTTCATTCGTTCTAGCACCGTTTTTGGTAATTCGAGAACCTTTATATTAGTTTAGATGCATATTCACATGATTTAGCATGTTTAGATGTTATGATTATTTTTCTTTATTATTTATTTATTTATTTATTCATTATTGTTTATTTTTTATATATTTATATGTTTATCGTATATGATGAATGTTTACCATGATTATTTGTTATTATTAATATTATATTTACTTATTAATATTAGTCTTATTATGTTTATTAAATTGTATATTTATTTATTTATTTATCTATTTGTATGTTTGCGTGTTTATGTTGTTATTTATTTGTATTTAATTATGCATTCTTGTATTGTATAACTATGATATTATTATTATTCATGATTAATGAATATTAACTATTTATTTATTTATTGTATTATTATTTAATCTTAATTATTTATTAATTATTTTTAATTATTTATGTGTTTACTAACACGAGTATATATGATAGTTACTCGTGTTTCCCTCTGTATTTACATAGTATAATTATATTATTATTTTATGATTAGAGTATTATTTATGTTCATATATTTATTATTTATCTAATTATCTATGAGTATATTTTCTTGTTTATTTATTTATTTATTATTTATTATTTAGTATTATTATTTCTTGATTTTTGTGCCACATGTTTAGTTATAGGTTTGTTAGTACTATTTTCTTTGTTAGGATGTATTGATGATACGAGCACACTATGTTTAGTTATGGGTTTCGATGTAGGTTTAGGGGTTCGAGCTCGCCGTAGATGTGTAGATATGCTTGGAGCTTGAACCATATGTCTGTAGGACTCTCCCTCTCTGCTTGACTCTTTGCGTGTCGAGTTTAATCATGTTTTATACATAGGGTAGTGTTAGCAGTGTTTTATCAGATCCCTCTGATGTCAAGCCATTTAGGTGTGTTTTCTACAGATGTTTAATAAAACTACATGGATGAGATCCCTTGTTGGTTTTCGAACTTAAGCTCCAGAAATGTATGATACAAGCCTTTTCCCTAAGCATATTATATAAGTACGCACATTTTTACAGATTTCACAAACAAGAGAATGAGTGGTACTGAGATATGTATGGACTGCACTAGTACTCCTTCAAACCCTTAGGTAGTGTGGTGTATGAGGGTACTGCGTAATGCAGTAGATTTTTGGATTTTGTGGCAGCAACTTAACTGTTCCTTTTGCCACTCGAGTACCGTGACAGGTGATATGGAAGGTATGAGGGCGTAAGTGTTGTATGTATGAATATGATTATGAGCTGTGCATGCAAGCCGACACTTGTTTAAGCATGTTTGCTTACTGCCTAGTGTGAGGTAATTCTGAAGTTTCATAAGTTTTCATGGGTAATGGAATACCTATTTGCCAGATTGTATAAGTTATTTTAAACCAAGTAACATTCTTTACTGGCATTTTTCATATAATATATATAGGTCTTGCAAATCCTGAGTCGACTTTGGTAGAAGGATAGATAAATGTTACACACACTTGAGCTCAACGGATTTATTTACTTTCTTACTTTTATGTATATTTGATGTGCTTTGACATGTATTTAACAATATTTTCCATTCTCATGACACCAAACAAGTTGTTTCAATCTATTTTATCGATCGAGTCTTACCGACCAATAACTTTAAACATGACTTGACTCGATCGTAACATTTCCTATTCGATTCTTAAGTGAACCGAAATCGGGGTGTTGCAAAATATAAATCACTAAGTTAGGTATTTATTAGGAATAATATAACTCAACATATAAGTTATATTTACATCCATGAAATGAATTGCATTATTAGGATTTATGCCTAATTAGCTTTAAACGAGTAATTCATTTACTAAATCACCATATGTGCAGTTTTATACATATAAGGCTATGAAAATCAAGAAAAATAACTTAAAAATATTCATGCCTAATATTAATGATATCGTTCCTTTATCCTTAATAAGCCTTTATTAAAAAGTTGCTTCATTTATGCATGTCATTAAATGGCAAAAATAATATGCATAAATATTCAATTTTCAAGATACTCAAAATTAATGATTAATTTTATTGCATTAAGCCATCTTAATTTCAAAAATAAAAATTGGTGTATAAAAATACAGATAATAGATTTTGACACAAAATAGAAATCCTTTTGTACCCATGTCAATTTTGACACAAAGTATAAACCAACTAGTACTTATGTTGATTTTTAAGTATAAATCAACTAGTACGCACATATCCTTAACTTTGAAATAAAGGACCTTTTATCTTATAAAAAATAAACACCAATTTCAAGTCTAACTAACATGTAAAACGTCAATTATGATATCATATATCATAACATAAGATGATAACTGATCTTTCAAGAATTGTTAAAAAATTGATGATTTTAGATGACAATTAAATATAGACCATTTAATGGGTGCACATTAAATGCTCATAATGATCTTTCATAATTCTAATATCTAATGTAAAACCTTGTCTTCCCATCTTATAACTTTAGAAAATGTTACTCAATGTTCATTTGATATAATCATAAAGATAAAATATATTGTAGCTAACTGGAGACAAATTAATGGTCATTTAGACAACTAGTAAAATATGTCTTATGTAAACAAATATCTAAAGATAAATACATGCATCACTTGACTTTAAAAAACTCAACCATCTAGTTATATCTATACAAAGTTTTAAGACTTCATTTTATGTTCATGAGTTCCAATTATCCTTCCTTCATCTTCCACCAATTCAAAGTAAGATATCACAACTTTAGAAAATATAAAATCGCATCAACAAATAATGTGATCTAATGTTTATATGAAAAAGAAATAAACTTTCTAATTATTAATTTGAAAAGAAAAATATTTATATATACACTCGCTAAGAGTTATATGTGGGTCATTTTGTGTTGCTCTCAGTCAGATTAAATTTCGATCATCAACCAAATTTGTATAAAGGTTGATATGTTCAAGGAGAGAATTTGTAATCTCAACCTCAATTCTTTGGGAGCAAGTAGATGACAAAAGAAGAAGAAGAATGAACCCTCTTCTACCAATAAATAAGATGTATCCTTCCATCGATCTATTTGGGATTTCTAAATCAAATGAATTCTAATAAACCTTATAAAGTAAGCATTAAGTGGTCCCTTCTTCTTAGAGCTTGAGCTTTTGTGACAAGTAGTTGGAGCATCTTAAATTTGTATGGTATCATATCCAACGGGTGAGAGTTCGAATCCCGTTTGTGATACCCTGAGAAATATTAATTTGTCCCATGTTATGCCTAAAGGGCGATTTGTTCCGATGTTTATCCACATTCTAAACCTTAAAATTTGTCTACACATGAGGAAGAGTGTTAAGGTAACATTAAATGGTTCCTTCTGAACCATCTGGTAAGTGCTCTAGTGTCATGCCTTGATTTTTTTTTCTCATCAAGCCTAAGACTTCATATCTTTAGTTAAGCTCATCAACATGACTTCTTCTTGGGTTAAATGCTAGCACTATTGAATGGATTTAATCATCACCAAGTCTCTAATCACGCTGCCTACTACATGCAGGATGTAAGGTAGATATTCAAGGAAATACTCATAAGAGCACGACATCTCAACTAAAAATAGATAATCACATGAAAGCAAATCAATAAAACA
>JAURVB010005226.1:0-87220 GCA_033002965.1 Piper betle
TTTGGTATGTAACACCCCAAATCCGGTTCACGCTCGTGAACCGAACCGGCATATTACAGGCCCCGGTTAGGTCGGCTAACCCGAACCTAACTCATGCGGATCCAATCTCGGCGTCTTAAGAAGAAGATACGATCCGTCATGAAGATCCAACTTGCTATATACATGTGTGAATGCATAAAACCCTAACAGGATACTACATGGATGACATTCAACCATTTTCACACCATCACAATTACGAGCAAAATCGATGAAAATTCTGAAGTAAAACTGACAGAGTCTCTCATAAAAGTGTAATTATGGGCCCACCCTGTCAAAATAATGTATATATAAATATATCGGCATGCATTAACAATCACACAGAATCTCATTTATAACGTATTCATTCCGAAACTTGGGTCTGAACCCACTAAGCTTCCGCTGCGCAACTCTAATCATATTTTGCATTCTGTTATCGTGTCTAAGCATTCCATTCACATCATATCATCATGCTCAAACATTTAATCATAGCATGTGTATAAAATAACATCATAACAAAACATTAAACATTCAATCACCCAATGTGTGTGTGCAGAAGACCTTATTGCTCCTCCGTCCTGGCCGGCCCATCCATCTCGTGCTTATCACCTACATATATATAAGAAAAACGTCAGTAACAAGCGTTACTGGTTCGAAAAGAAAATAACTATAGCAAACTGGCTATGAGAGCAAACTCTCATATGAAAGAAATCATCATATACTCCACGTGAACACTCTGAAGGGTACTACTGAGGAGCCACTGGGCTGCAGACCCGGTAGCATCCCGAACTTACTGCTCTGGTGCTAGTACTGTGCTACTCTCAGCACTTCTTTTTCAGTACTTCTCGTGAAACTTTATCCTAAGCCCTCTCCTTACCTCCGTATTTCTCCTGGCCTTGAGCACGAAGGCCGAGTACTCTCAGGCAGTCGCCTTTAGTACCCTTTGAACCACAAGTCTGGACATGCGCTGTACTAAACAGTACCCGTAAACCTCCACGTTCTCCAGGTGTGAGGAACTCAAACGCAGAGTTGTCAGGATCCCTCGGGAATGGAACAGTTTGCTGGCACTAATCCAGAGCCCGCTTTAACTGTCACGGCATCCTCTGTATGGTACGTGCAGTCGATTTCTCCATCTCTCGTCTCACTGAAAACGTGAAAACTACATATATATAGGGCTGGGTAGGGATTCATATAATAGGCCCGAAGGCAACTTGTGGTGGATCTTGTTTTCGAAATCAACCTCGAGGGATCTCATCCTCGAGGGGTTATTAATCCGGAAAATGTTCGGTTAAATGACCCGAGTTAAGTGGGATCCGATAAAACACCACTTAACCCGTCCTGCAGACAATAAATCAAACATACAATAGACAAGATCATAAAAATCAGAGAGAAGTCCTAACGGACCTGGTAGAAGCTCCAACGTGTCATTGCGCTTAGGCGGCGAGCTCCTACTTCGTACCTACACATCAAAACTCAATACTAACTCCCGCTTACTAAATGATGCATCAAACACAATGAACATCAATCACAATTCAATCATCAACATCCAGCAACAGTTAAATAATCATAAATTTAAATAATTCTAACTCATCCTAGTCATACCAATTTTATTGTGTTTTTCAAAGTTACGTCCTGATCACTTATCATGCTGAGACTCCTACTTCATTAGATCGTTGAACCTTCATTCACACTTAATCTCATCATGTATGTAAAACCCACGATTCGAGTTAGGGTTTTATATTTAGAACCGGTCGGGTCGACTGTTATTTTTTCGAGTTGAGTCAGTTTCAGGACACGTGTACCGAGCCAATGCCAGTCGCGTGTATGAGCTATGAGGGTCATGCGTACCCAAGTATATGACGATAACGTCATGAACACAGTAGAACAGAATGAGTTATCAGATATATGAGAGTATGCCAGTCATTTTATTTTATTTTATTTTTATATATAGTGGATCGTAGAATTAGTATTAGGCCGTTTACCGCGTTAGGACGCGTTCGGGCAGTTTGGGTGGGTTGATAGTTCTAGAGCATACCATTATAATTTTGTTGTTGTTGTTTGATTTTACGGGATTTTTCCCGATTTTTATGAATTTTTTTAGGATTTAATACGAGTTAGTTATGATACTTGACTCGAGACGGAGACGAGTCAAGTATTATTTACGAGTTTGCCACCCAACTAATTTTTCACCCCGACTTTTCTCCCCCATGCCCAAACCCTCGCCGCGCCGCCCCTGTTCGCGCGCCACCGTCGCCACGGCAGGCGCCGCCTGGCCGCCGATCGACGCCGCCCAGCCCGGCCACGGCGTCGCCCTGCGTCCCCGACCAGGTCCGGCCCCCATCGGACCGCAGCGACGCGAGGAAACCACGCCGCGGCCGCGTTGCGGTCGCGTCGCCGATTCCGCCGCCGGCGAGCATCGCCACCACGATCAGGTGGTCGCCTCAGCACCGTCGACCACCCAGTGACGCTTCCTGACCGGAGCGGAGGCTGTTGCCGCCGTGGCCGGCCGGATCTAGCAACCACCACGGCCGGCCTCTGTTTTGCCGTTTTCCGGCGAGCCGCCGCCTCCATTGGCCACACTGAGGTCATAGATGATGTTCGTCCAAATTTTTCACCGCACCCCTCGGCTCAATCATGACGGTTAACCCAGCCAGTCGTGGTTGAACCTGTGGTTATGCCTAATTTAATAGAAATAAGATACGTGAGATTTATTCGGAAGGAGGGAAAGGGGTCCACGAGATTGAAGAAGATGAATTGGAGAAGACAAAGTCACAAACTTATTGCATTGAGAAGACGAAGTATTGCATTGAGAAGACGAAGTATTGCATTGAGAAGACGAAGTATTGCATTGGAGAAGACAAAGTCACAAACTTATTGCATTGAGGAAGACGAAGTTGCTGTTCGCTTACTATAAAGAAGGACGCCATTGCAGGTTGAAAGGGGGAGGGGCTGGAAAACGGTGTTCCACGCCCAGGCTGCTGCTGCTAGGAGGAGGATGCCCTACTCCTCCATCCTTGCTTGTTGCTGCCATTGCCTCCATCCTTGCTTGTTGCTGCTAGGAGGAGGACGCCCTACTCCTCCATCCTTGCTTGTTGCTGCCATTGCCTCCATCCTTGCTTGTTGCTGCTAGGAGGAGGACGCCCTACTCCTCCATCCTTGCTTGTTGCTGCCATTGCCTCCATCCTTGCTTGTTGCTCCTAGGAGGAGGACGCCCTACTCCTCCATCCTTGCTTGTTGCTGCCATTGCCTCCATCCTTGCTTGTTGCTGCCATTGCCTCCATCCTTGCTTGTTGCTGCCATTGAAGAAGCTCCTCCATCCTTGCTTGTTGCTGCTAGGAGGAGGACGCCCTACTCCTCCATCCTTGCTTGTTGCTGCCATTGGAGAAGAAGCAAGGGGAAGGAAATGTCATGTTGCTATCTTGCTGATTAAAGGAGTTGCTGAAATCCACCCTGCTGCAATTAAGGTCGCCATTGAAGGTTGATGTTGCTGCTAGGAGGAGGACACCTATGTTTGCTGAATTGAAGAAGGAGACTTGAAGAAGGAATTGCTGAAATACACCCTGCTGCAACTAAGGACGCCATTGAAGGAGACGCCTTGGAGGAGTTATTGCAATCCAGAGGAGGAAGACAATCTTTCCCTTCTGAAGTTGAAGCAGCATTGCTGTTGCAATTTTCATGCATTCAAGCATGATATGTCTATGGAAATGAATAATTAGGATTGGAAATCGCCATCCCTTGGATACTTGTGACTCTTTAGTCTCATCACGCTGTCTCTTTGCGCGGCAAGGGCGCCTCGGTCCCACCGAACCCTTCCAACCCGACGCGGGAACACTCTAACCCGCACCAGCGGACGAACCCGCGCCTGAACAGATGAGTCGGGCTCGCCGAGCCGGTTCCGAGGGTACCCAACACGACCCCTTTCCGACTAGTAGACGCCGCCGGCGATTGTCGCCGGAAAACCACCGGAAGCCGCCGGAAAACCGCCAGTAGCTGCCGGAAAACCGCCGAAAAATCGGAATTTCTGGGATTCGCCGGAATCCACCGGATCTTCTGTGGGGCTCACCCAGTGGAGCCCGATCGAACGTCGGACGCCGAGGAGCGCTGAATTCGAGCTCCGAGACGCGCGATGGAACCCTAGCCGTCGCCGATTGCCGACGACGTGAGGTATAATTACCTCCGATTGAGTTATTTAAAATTGAATATGATTGTTAGCATAGCATGCTAGAATTAACTAGTTGTCATGATGAATGTTAGCACAGTATGCTAGATTTGATTAACCGTCATGAGTAATGTCTAATTATGAGTAAAGGGATGATTGTATGATTTGAGTGATTGCGAATAAATAGTAAGTGATCTAATGAGAGCATGATAAGTTATTACGACATAACTTAGAAAAACACGATAAGATTGGTATGAATAGGAGTTAGAATTTCTTTCATAATTATTGTTATATAATTGTTGATTGTTGTGGTAGATGTTGTATTGTGAGCGTGTTTAATCATAACGAGTTTGATGCATCATTTAGTTAGCGGGCGTTAGTATTTAGTTTTGATGTGTAGGTACGGAGTAGGAGCTTGCCGCCTAGGCGCGATGACACGCTTGGAGCTTCTACCAGGTCCGTTTAGGACTCGTCTTGTTTTACGCTCTTCCATTGTATGTTTATTTTATTATTGCAGGGCGGGTTAAGTGGCGTTTTATTGGATCCCACTTAACTCGGGCCATTTAATCGAATATTTCCGGATTAATAACCCCTCGAGGATGAGATCCCTCGAGGATGATTTCGAAAACAAGATCCACCACAAGTTGCCTTCGGGCCTATTATATGAATCCCTTCCCAGGCCTATATATATAGTTTTATCGAGTTTTCAGTGAGACGAGAGATGGAGAAACCGACTGCACGTACCATGCAGAGGATGCCGTGACAGTCAAAGCGGGCTCTGGATTAGTGCCAGCGGACTGTTCCATTCCCGAGGGATCCTGACAACTCCGCGTTTGAGTTCCTCACACCCGGAGAACGTGGAGGTTTACGGGTACTGTTTAGTACAGCGCATGTCCGGACTTGTGGTTCAAAGGGTACTAAAGGCGACTGCCTGAGAGTACTCGGCCTTCGTGCTCAAGGCCAGGAGAGATATGGAGGTTCGGAGAGGGCTTAGGATAAAGTTTCATGAGAAGTACTGAAAAAGAAGTGCTGAGAGTAGCACAGTACCAGCAGCAGAGCAGTAAGTTCGGGATGCTACCGGGTCTGCAGCCCAGTGGCTCCTCAGTAGTGCCCTTCAGAGTGTTCACGTGGAGTATGATGTTTTCTTTCAGATGAGAGTTTGCTCTCATAGCCAGTTTGTTATAGTTATTTTATTTTCCGGACCAGTAACGCTTGTTACTGACGTTTTTCTTATATATATGTAGGTGATAAGCACGAGATGGATGAGCCAGCTGGGACGGAGGAGCAATAAGGTCTTCTGCACACACACATTGGGTGATTAAATATTTAATGTTTTGTTATGATGTTATTTTATACACATGCTATGAGTAAATGTTTGAGCATGATGATATGATATGAATGAAATGTTAAGACACGATAACAGAATGCAAAATATGATCAGAGTTGCGCAGCGGAGTGGGTTGAGACCCAAGTTTTAAAATAAGTTACAGCATGTTAGATTTTATATTTTATATGAATGAAATTATTTGATATATGGTTAGATATATATTTGCATATGTATATTTGACAGGGTGGCCCCTAATTGCATTTTTAGGGGAAACTCTATCCGTTATATTTCAAAGTTTTCATTAATTTTTATCGGGATTGTCTTGGTGTGCACTCTGATTTGTATGTCATTCACGTAGTACCATGTTAGGGTTTGTGTATTCATCCATGCTTTGAGAGTTGTATCTTCATCTTAAGACGCCGAGATTGGATCCGTATGAGTTAGGTTCGGGTTAGCCGACCTAACCGGGGCCGGTAACATGCCGGTTCGGTTCACGAGCGTGAACCGGATTTGGGGTGTTACAATGTAACTTATCATTTCATCCCTAATTAGTCATTAATCACATCATGTAACTTATCACTATCAATCACATCAATAAATCAACCCTAGCATACTGTGCTAACAATCATCAGACTTTAACTTATAAATTTGGAGGTAATTATATCTCATGTCGTCGGCAATCGGCGACGGATAGGGTTCCGTCGCACGTCTCGAAGCTCAAATTCGGCGCTCATCGGTGTCCGAAGCTCGATCGGGCTCGACTGCGTGAGCCCCGCGGAATATCCGTTGAATTCCAGTGAATTCTGGAAATTCTGGTTTTCCGGCAGCTGCTGGCGGTTTTCCAGCAGCTTCCGGTGGTTTTCCGGCGACAATCGCCGGCGGCGTCTACTGGTCGGAAAGGGGTTGTGTTGGGTACCCTTGGAACCGGCTCGGCGAGCCCGACTCATCTATGAGGTCGACGCGGCCAACGGAGGTGGCGGCTCGCCGAAAACGGCTAAAACAGGGCCGGCGGCGATGGCCTCCGCTCTGGTTGGGGAAGGCCGCTAGGGGGTCGAAGACGTCGAGGCAACTACTCGATCGAGGCGGCGACGGTCGTCGGCGGCGGAATCGGTGACACGACCGAAATGTGCCGCGACGCTAGGCGAGGCGATTCTGGCGTCGCGGCGGCCTGGCAGCGGCCGGGGCTAGTCGGGGTGGCACGGCGACGCCGTGGCGGGGCTAGGCAGGGTCGATCGGCGACCGGGCGGCAGCGGCAGCGGCGGCGGCGGCAACGCGCAGTGGCGGCGTCGGGGTTTAGTTTGGGGAAGAAAAGAAAGGCGCGGGGTGTGTGGTGGCAAGGTCGTAAATATTACTTGACTCGTCTCCGACTCGAGTCAAAATAATATTTAAGTAGTAAAAAAATCCCAAAAAATTTGGGAAAAATCCCATAAAATCAAACAACACCAAAAATCATAATGATATGCTCTAGAACTATCAACCCACCCAAATGTCCGTAACGCGTCCTAACGCGGTAAATGGCCTAAAACTAATTCTACGATCCACTATATATAAAAATAAAAAAATCACTGGCATACTCTCATATATTTTGATAACTCATTCTGTTTTGCTGTGTTCATGACGTTATCATCATATACTTGGGTACGCATGACCCTCATAGCTCATACACGCGACCGGCGTCGGCTCTGTACACGTGTCCTGAAACTGACTCAACTCGAAAAATAACGGTCGACCCGACCGGTTCTGAATATAAAACCCTAACTCGAATCGTGGGTTTTACAGGGTATGCCCGATACATAGATAATAGCTTTATTTATATTATAATAGAGTATAAGTTATAAGTGTATACTTGAAGTATATGGGTTCGTACTTGTGTTAGTTCAGGGTTTTAAGGATAGATCTAGGTCGTTGCAACGTTAATTATCCGTTTGGACTTTTTCAGAATATCTCATTTACATGCATCTTAGAAATTTCGTACTGCCAGATTATTCCTAAGTGCTTAGTTTGATTTAAGTTTCAGATCTTCATTTGATTGAATTTAGGGTTTCAAGGTTCATTTAACTTTTTTGTCTTGATTTCCATTCATGGAGGCGCTGTTAAGCCTCAAGTCAGTTTCGACTTTTGTCGGCGTCGATATAAGCTTTCCAACCTTATATATATATATTATATATACCATAGGTGGAACCCACTAGGTCCACGAGTTATCAGACATTCTGATCATGCCACGTCACAAGATCTGGTTCGGCTACATTAGCTTTAGCTTTTACCCAGTTATTTTTCAGAGATTTCTCCCACATTTTTGGAGTTTTTTACTTGCTGCTACTTTGGGCTATTGACGACGAGTTTCTAGCCTGCCTCAAGCCACTGGACCAGTACCACCGTGACCATCTCCCGACCGACTATCGACCAAGACCCTCCACCTACTTGACCACATTTGCTGAGGCATTTTGCTCTCCAGTTCTCCACTTGGTTGCTGCCTTTCGATGCATTTTCTAACGTTGATGAACCACCTCTAACTGAGCTGACCATCTAGCTAGTTCCCCCTCGTTGAGACCTTCCATTTAAGTCCAACTCCGACCTTCGCCGTGGCCACGATTGCCGCCGTCGACGTCGCCACTCCCGACGACATTTTCATCCATTTCCAAATTTTTCGGCTAGCCGTCGGCCGGACTTCGTCGGTCATCACTCCATACACGTTCTCCTTGACCACATTTGTTGATTGGGACAAGCAGCGATCCCTGGCTCCCCACCATCAGTGTTTTCCCACGACGGGCATGTCGTTAGCCCTGTTGGCCCTGTTTGCTTGTGTTCGCATCTAGTTTTGTTCGCGCCTACATTTGTCAACCCATGGTTGGGTCTGCGTCCACTGAGTCTAGCCCAGCCCAACCAATAATTAATTCAAACTGAGTTAACCTCAGCCCAACTTGGTTTGATTTAGTCGAGTTGACTCGGCCATCTTTTTCAACCCATTTTACCCATTTTCATCCGTTTTTAGACTGTTTTCGGTTTCAGAGTCCGAATTTGCCGTAGATGTACCGACACACTTGGAGCTTAGACCTCAGGTTTGTTAGGACTCTTTTTAGATTTATCGCGATTTGATTTCCAGATTGTATGACATATTAAATGGTTGTTTTATCGGACCCCATTTAACAAGAGTTATCTAGACGTATTTCACTTTTGCGATTAAAAACCTTCGAAAATGAGATCCTTCATATTATTTTCGAACTTAACTCTACCTCACGATGCTTTGGGCCTATTTATATGATTCATTTCTCAACCCTTTTATATATATATATATATATATATATATATATATATATCGAGTTCTTAGTAAGCCATGTTAGTTGATTTGACCTTACATATATCGTGAGTGGGAGCACATGTAGGTCGCAATGGGCTTTGAATTAGTGTGAGGGCTGTTCCATTCCTACGGGATCCTTACATTTCTACATCTTAAGTTTTCTCACTCTAGTAAAGGCGTGGAGTAGACGGGTACTATTATGTACAATACATGTCTATACTTATGATATCAGATGGTACTAAAGGTGATTGAATGAGAGTACTCGGTTGTTGTGGTCTTGACCAGGTGTTGTATGGAGGTTTGGAGAAGGCTTAGGATACGTGTTTTTCCCCGAGAGTGGGATCAGTAATTGTCGAGAGAGGCGTTTGCCGAGAGTGGCATAACACCAGTTCAGTTCAGAATACTATCGAATCTGCAAGTTGATGGCTCCTCAGTAGATGCCCTTTGAATATTCTCATAGAGATTATATATTATTTTCCTTCTTCTGCGGAAAATAGATTTTATTTTCAGTAACACTCATCGGCATGGTAGAAAGACAGATAGTTACTACACATACTTGTGCGCAGCACATCGTTATTTTCTTTTGTTCTTTTGTTTGTATTTGATGCATTTTAAAGTATATTTATTTGATGTATTGTCTAATGTTGGTTGCACATTAGTGGTGTCTACATTTCTTGAGATGTAGAGAGGTTACTTCGATCTGTTTCTCGTTCGAGTCTTGTAAATTAATTATTTAAGATATGACTTGACTCAATCATAGTAGTTCTGATCCGATTCTTATTAAAACTGGAATTGGGGTGTTACATTATCGGTAGTAATTTTTTATAATTTTTTTTATGGAACGATCTCAGACCCTTCTCATTTGTTTAATTTATGTATGATAGTATATATTGGACATATAATTGGTGTGTACTTCTGGAGATCGCTTAATTTAAGCATTTTAATTTTATAAATGGCTGTCCCGTTCTATTTATTTGTGCCAATTTCATGTTTATGGCACTGTTGTCTTTAGCTTAAATTTAGGTTACATAGAGTGTTTTGTATCCAGTGCTTTATCTATTGTTCTAAAGAGTATTCTGTGGGTCGTAGCCGATCAGTACATTGGCAAAGTCCCTTCCTAAAGACGTCCAAGCTAATGACTGTCCATCACTGCCAATCAATGGTTCCATGTTATTTCTACAGAAGTGGCTACTGCATGAGAGGCGAAAGGTGTCTTTTCTCTCATGATGAAAATTCTAGCGGTCGTTCCAAATTGAATCCCATGGCTGTTTCTGATGGTTATCCTGATGACGGTGAGACTTCTATTGGGTATCCAATGGAATCTGCTAAAGAAGTTGCAAACCCGGATAGATATAAGAATGCCTCCGCACTTGAAGATGGAGAAATTCAGCCTGATTGTTATATTGGCATTGTTTGCAATCCTGTAAAAGTGTCTTTAGATTTTCAAGCACCTGAATCAGTTGCGAGGTCAGATGATGAAATGGTGCCATATGATGACCTGTGTGCTACTCAATTGGAGGAAATCTTAATAGAGGATGTCCCCATTGGTTGCATAGCTTCTAAGAGCCATTTTGGAGGATGACTGTGATCAGGCCTACACAAACGAGATAATGCATTTTGGAAGTTCACTTCAAGATGATGATGACAGCATTGCTTTTTGTGTTCAAGAAGTCTATTGCACCCACCGGAAGCTTTAGGTAAGTGCCAGGAATTCTATGTTCGTTGCAAGCTTTTAGAGACTCAGTTTCACTTTCTTATGAATGAAATTGTCGTCCCCTAGGGTTGTGGGTTTTGGTAAATTTGCTGGACCAAGCCTTTGCAACAAAAGGAGAACTGAAAACAGCTTGCTGCCAAATCATATCTCAAGAAAGCGTTCTTCGTTCTGTGGCATTCGGAGGAGAAAGTATTTTTGTTCGCTTGGACAATATTATCCCTTGAGCCAACTTGATCACTCAAGATCAAGATTGGAGATGGAAAAACAGAAAAGTTTAAATACAAAGATTGGTAAGAGTCAATCGCCGACGGTGTCTATGAGTAACAGTTGAGCAGCTTGATCACTCAAGAACAAAATGCTCATTGAGTCGAGAAACCTCTCAAAATTTTAATATTGTCTGTATTTTGGCGCAATGCAACGTTTCAGATGCCACTGCGTTGTGGTTTGCCTGTTTCATTTTTCTTTTTGTTTGTGCATTGCGAGCTGGTGTCTGCTTTAATCATCATGCAAACTTACTGTGTGTGAAGATCATGTGTCTTAGAGTTAGTCTTGGCCAGCCGCCTGGGCTACTAGATGGTGCACTGACATTGTAGTGTTGCCTCAGAGATGACCTTTGGTGCATTCGTTGGGATTACTGTTTTATAATCCATAAGAACCAGTGATTCATTTCTCATAAATATGTTTAGATCCTTCTATCAGTCATTACCATATTGTCTATCTCTGATTTCATTGCAATTTTTTTCCAGCAACTGTTTTCATGTACCTAAGTTTTGCGTTATTTTATGAATGGCGTGAATTTTGCCCAAATCTGATTTAATTTATTTATGCCACAATCACTTGGTAAGAAGATGAAGAAAACCTATATATTGTGTCCCATGAAAAGTACATCATGTACTATCATTTTTTTGGTTATTGATAATTCTATGTGTGTGAGATAGTTCTTTCTTAAAGATAAATAATATTGATTTTAATTTTTCATAACTACCGTAAAATCACTTAAGACTATTAATTTCAACTCTGAAAAATAACATTAGCTTGCTCTATTTTGGTTATAATTTTCAAACCAGTTTTTTACATCAAATAAAAAAAGAAGTTCAATGTATATACACGACCCAATGTTATTTAATTTGGCCTTAGTAAATATTGTCTGTGTAAATTGTGAGAGAGAGAAAAAGTGGGAGAAAAGTTACTTCTTTTCACATATTTACATGTTTGGTTTGTAAGAAAATGTGAGAAATAAAAATTGATTTTTCATTATGGTAAAAACTGCTTTTATATGTATTTTCTCACAAAAATACAAGTAAATGAGAATGATGCTGCACAATTATTCTTTTCCTAACCAAATGCGTGGCAGAAAAATCATAGGATTTTATTTTTCTTTTAAATTTTTTTTCTTCCTATCTAAACATGCCTAAGAGAAAAAAATTTTAATTGATGCTAAAATAAAAATCAAACAAAATTTTTTTTCAACATCAAGTTGAACAAATGGGATGTTTGCTCAACCAGCCCAATGACTTAGCTTTAATTAGGGCTGGTCAAAGCTTGATTTAACTCATTGCTCGACTCGAAAAAATTGATTTGGAGTTTAACTCAATATTAAATGAGTTGGGCCTAAACTTAGAGCTTGTACTTGTATAACTAGTTAGACTCAAAATTTAATAATTTAAATAAAGAATAGGATTTTTGTACATATTTATTTTAAATTTTTTTATATAAATATAACTAAATTATAAAATATTATTATATAGTATAAAATTAAATAGTTTATACATTAAATTATCTTTTATATATAATTATATCAAATTTAAAATATTTTTATTAAAAATTAAATTTTAAAATAAATTATATAAAAATATAACATTAATATATACGAATTAGTACACGGCTCAAACTCGCTGGACTCGAGCGCTCTTTAGCCGGACTGGAAACGCCGAGCAAAACCAGACACGACCCACCCTAAACAAGTCCTTCCCCCGCCAATTTTTTATCACTATTATCAGAATCCACCGGTCTCAAATCGTCGTCGCCGACAGTCATGGCCGGCGCCAGCGCTGCCGCAATGGCTATGAGGTTCGCACCCCATTCTCCCCAGCTCTGGAAACCCATCGGCCTTGTTAGTGCCGCCCTCTTCTTCCGTCGTGCACGGCCCCGCTGTCCCATGTCAGTCGCGTTCTCTCGCCGTCGGAGCAGCGGGTCGCCCGGAGCTCCCACCAAGGGCAAAGTAAGAGTCTTTGCTACTCCTTCCCCCTTCTTCTTATTTGTTTGTTGTTCGAGTACTTGTAGCAGTTTTCCCCCATTAACTGTCTCGGTGACGTGGGAAAACTGACAAGCCTTTAAAAAATTTTTTGCTTCGCCTTTTCGTGAGCGTTAGTCCATTTGGTTTTAGTATTTTTCTGACAAAAAAGGCGATCTCTTGTATTATAAATTGTTAGCATTTAGTTTGATGTCACTTCTAATGCAAACTTGTGGGTAATTTGTAAGGTAGAGTGCTTTAAAATTCTGAAATGTCATTGTTAATGGCTTGTTGCTATACATGGATTGGAAGAATTTCTGAAATACTAATGTTTATGATGTATAGCATGTAGAGATTTTGGTGGGTGTATTAATATGTCATCAGGGTTGGTTGATTTCTCCTTCTATCGTCTCATATTTGATGTTCTTTGATGACGCAAATGGCTTGTTAAATTCCTCTTTAGGATATGCGTTGCCCCGTAACAATTTAAATACAGGGAGTACTGTAAATTAAATATAGGTCTCAATGTGCAATTCTGCATAGTTATGTATGGCTGTTACCTGTTAGCATGTAGTGGTGTAATGAAGACTCTGTTTCACCATTTGTCACCTTTGAGCATTTGTGGCGTTGTTTCTCCCAGTGCTCATCTACCCAACAATTTAGCAATCTTACTTTGCTTATAACCTGTACACAGCATTCTAGAAACACTTCTCAGGTCTGGAGCATCAGATATCTATTGCAATTGCGATGAAAAATAATTTTCAGAGAATTTTCTGCCATTATCTTTACTGAATGAGAAAAATGCGACAATATTTCTTGCCTACTGTTGAATTTTTTGTTGGAAACAAAAAAATTGCAAATTCTGAACTTGAGAACTGGATACATGAAGTTTCACATAGATCTGTCCTTCATTGCAAGCTTATGGCACACAAATACTCAATTATATCATTAATCACATTTCTTGGTGACCTTTTGATTTTGTTTATTTTATCTGTATCTAAAAAAAACAATTATTATTTTGTGCAGAAGTCATTGAAGAAGGACCACAATGAGCTGGATGATTTGGACGAAGATGCCTTGGAGGCACTGTTCAATCAATTAGAGGAAGACTTAAAAAATGACAATTTTGATGAAGATGACTTTGATGATGAACTTGCTGAGGAGGATCTTGCTAGGCTGGAACAAGAATTAGCAGAAGCATTTGGCGACAACGACATTGTTGTAGACTCAAATATCAAAGATAACAGCAATGAGATTGAAGATGATGATGAAGATGAGGAGGATGAACCCATAAAGCTTAAAACTTGGCAGCTTAGAAGATTGGCCTCAGCTTTGAAGGCTGGGAGGCGTAAAACTAGTGTAAGTACCTTTGTTTTATATCTTCTGGTGTTTCCCTCTTAGATCACTTAAAAGCCAGTAGACGTAAAACTAGTGTAAGCATCTTAGTAATTTATGAAGATTTACATAAATTAGTCAACTTTTTATCCTGGTTCTTATAGGACCTCTAAATGACACTGAAGTTTGCAGCTTTGTGCAGATAAAAAGCCTTGCAGCTGAGCTCGGTCTAGACAGAGCTTTGGTTCTTGAATTTCTGCGAGATCCACCTCCCAATCTTCTACTTATGAGTGCTTCACTGCCTGATAAAGTTGTATCTGCTCCCACAGAACCAGACCCCAAGACAGAAGAATTAGAAAATGATACTAATAACGTGGACATGGCAGGCCCTGCAGTTGGTGCAGAACCAGTACACGACTCAAAAACACCAGTCTTTGTGATGCAAGATAAATGGTCTACTAAAAAACGATTGAAAAAATCCCAGATTGGAACCTTAGAAAGAGTATACGGTCGTACAAAACGCCCAACTGTAAGGAAGAACTTTTATATATATAGGTGATTGTTCTGTTCATTTCATTGAAATGGTGAGAAATATACCTATTTTGGTCACTAATATGCCAGGTTGCCTATTTTATGTTATATTCAGTTACTGTTGTACTATCATTTAAATCTAATGTCCACATAGTGCATTGAGGGTGCTACTCTAAAGCATCCTCAAAGTGTAGAGCTGATTACTAGGAAATTGGTTTGAAACGATCTTAAGCGTAGCTTATTATCAGTTTTTCCTGATTGTGTTTTGGCAATTATAAGTCATCAGATTGCTCCATTTTTTCCTTTGCTATTCTGATGACTCTAATGTTAGTTTTATTGTTTCAATTGTGCAAAAGTCTCTCAACTGTAAGAATTTTCATCTTTATATTTAAGAAATTGAGGCTATGAATGACTTCCTTACGGGAAGCTATTTTTGAAAAGAGATCAGTCGCTGACCATTTTTTACATCTTTGCATTTGCTGAGATTAAGATTCTTTCATTTGATTAATGCCATGTAGCCTTTTGCAGAATGCAATGATTAACAACATTGTTCACTTGACGAACTTGCCAAGCAAGGTGGTGATAAAATGGTTTGAAGATAAGCGTAGTGAAGATGGAGTTCCTGATCAACGATTGCCTTTCAGACGCAAGGTGCCTGATGCCATGTCCTAAGATTAAATAGAAGCTTTCGGATGGGCATATTTGCTATTTTGCCACAACTTTTAGACTATCATGTGGATATCTGTAACTTCATCATCACAAGAAGGTTTCGGGCTAGAGGTTTTCAATTAGTTTCATCTGTTGGTTCAGGCATGTGCACGTTTTCTATCATGAAGGGGGCACAGATTTTCTATGCATCAAATTTTGGAATCACAAATTTCTTCGTAGTCTCAATGAAATAGTTTCTTCGACCGAGATAGGTGTATATGCGCATTTGAAACATCTTTTCACTCCGAATTTGTAACTTTTGCCACAACTGGTGTCCTTGTCCCAGTTGTGTACTGTTTCTCCTATAATGTCATTAAGCTTATACTTGTTAGGAACTGTAAGTTCATTAATGCAAAAGATGTGCAAAAGCTTTCCTTTACAAAAGTTATATCTTGCAGGAATTCAAATTTACAGTTGAAGATGAACAGTTTACAAAGTGGACAGATGAAATCCAAGTCTCCGTACGTAATTAAAGCAGATGGACCATTTGCCTATAGGGGAATCGTTTTATCGGAAGTCTACCATTAACAACAAGGAGGAAGATATCCGGTGACAACCATCAACCAGTCTTGCCGAACTCTTTTGTGTAGGATGACTTAGCGCACTCTTCTGTTTTGAGTCAAGGCTGTCAATGCCAACATCTACCGTGGTACCTTTCTGGTCCACCAACTCATAAATTTTTGATGTGCATGATTTCAGGCTAATTGGAACCAACACACGTTAGGCTGTCTTGACATGATTAAAGCTGAGCAAAGTTTATCAATTAAATGTTAGAGATTTTCATGACTTCATGACTTCACGACTTCATGTCTGCAACAAACTAATGGTGTTTTTCATTTTGGAAATGCCCAGAAGCAGAATTGGCCGTCGATTGAAATGGCTAGTAACTGCCATGGATTAGTTGGTTCTCTTCTCCACCACTTGAATGGGGGGGGGGTTGAAATCGTTGGAATCCGGTTTCCTCATTAATATTTTCGTCTGCAACAGCTCCGGTGGAAGTGTCATATTTACAGTGGATCAACCCATCTACAGACTACAGCTCTATGCAAACAATTGTTGCCATTTATCAAGCAAACCGAGGATGATGTGCTGGACTGTGTGATTATCTCTAACATGTAAAGTCTCCCATGGAGGACCATCTTGCTTTTTAAAGTCAAGGTCAAGTAACAACTTATACCAAATGGGCTAGTTCTATCAAAATAAACAACTCATCAACTAAACATTTTTTTCTACAATAAATTCTAGAGGACTGTGGAGTGGACAGGAACAACAGGTGCTTCACAAACAATTGCCAAAGTTGCTATCCTATATAACCAGCCTAAGTGTGCCATGTATCAAACAAACAGAGGCGGACGTGTTGTTTTGTGTGACCTCAAACATGCCAGTGGCCATCTTGGTCTTGGAAGGCTCAAGATGAAGAAGCAAGTTGGCCAAACGAAATTAAAATTCTCCACATTATTTCCCAGTGGTTACCATATAAACTGCGTAGAGCTGGTAGCCGATTTTTGGTACATCAATCCCTCCGTACTATTTGAAGAAATGGTGGACAATCAACCAAATTGAGACACCCCATGTTAGTTGTTACTACTCAAAGTCTTCATCCAGTGACAAGGTCTCGTTTGTAGAAAAAGTCACTTTCGTTTATTTCACCACATAATTAATATTTAATCCAAACCCATTAGTAGGGAAGCTGCAAGAATATCGAACTTATGTTCAAGAGACGGCGGCGATAGACAGTTGTTTTAAGAAGCAATAATTGAGTTCCATGCCTTGTTTCTACAAATTTGGAAATCACATGCCTACAAATGGCCTCTGTGTTTATATATATATATATGAACAAGAGGTCGAGGTCATTTGTAGGAGGGATTACTGTTAACAACTTAAGTATACAGTTGATTATTATTTAATAGGTTGATTAGGCATTGTATATCCTGCTCATACTTAAATATATTAGCACATCAACGCCTTGCTGGAGGCTTGTGCCTTCTCCTGTCTTATTTGACCTGCTCGGCTCTGTTATTTGATGACCAAATTTATGTATATATATATATATATAAACACAGTATAAACAATAACGGAAATAGGTCCAAACTGTACTGCCAATTGAGGTGGAGAACATAGCATAGATCCATGGCTGCACCTGCGTCCGGCTTTCAGAGATCTTCGGTGTCGTTCCGGCGGCAAGGCTCCTCGGGGCTGGTGTGGGAGGACAGGTTCCTCTCCGGCGAGCTCACCCAGCCCAAGAAGAAGGAAGAAGCCGGCGATCCGGGGCAGCCGTCGGAGGCTAAAGAGCAGAGGACGACGCTGAGTGGCGGCGCGGCGCCTGCGGTCGGCACGATGGAGCGGAGTCGGTCGGGAGGAGGACGGACGTGGCGGACCGGGAAGGTGTCACCGGCCATCGACCCGCCGTCGCCCAAGGTCTCCGGCTGTGGCCTTTGCGGCGTCTTCGGGAAGCCGGTGGAAGATCGGAAGAAGCCGAGGCAGAGGCGGAAGCGGTAGGGTGGCCATCGTCTTCATCGCCGTCGTCGCAGTCTTCATGTGCATGGGGTGAGGATGTTGAATTGTCAATAAGTTTAGAAGTCAGTTTTTTGGTTTAATTGTGTGGTTTTGACGTTGTATACATACATATCTGTGAGTGGATGATGATTTTGTGTTTGGAAACGTTTGAATCTAGTAATGAAAGAAGTACAGATAAATAGTTTAATTTAGTGTTGAATCGTGTATGTTGTTAAGCATCAAATTGTGAATTATTCAATTGATGGGGTTTTCTCTATAATAAGCTTCCTATGACTGTGGATCAATTCACTTGATACTCTGGCTTGACTGAATGGTTTGCCACTTTGCTAATTAGCTGAAAAATTGTATAGATCTTAACATGATTCTTTCTTTTCATTTCTTTTCTTTTGACACATTTATATGATACCATGACTTCTTTCTCCATTCCAACTTTTTGTGCCTTTGCATTGTATAAAATTTCAACTATATATTTTTGAGGATTAAAATGATGTTAAATTAAACTGTTTTTTTTTCTTTATAAAATATTATCTAATATAACTAAAAAACCAAAACAAATTAGGAGCCGGCAATGTCACGGACGAAAATAAATTAGGAGCTCAGATTTTTTGGAGGAGGGAATTATATTAGGTACAACTTTTGTAGTGCCCAGTGATGAAAATAGAGACTTTTAAAGCTTGACATGATTTCTTGATTGACCCATTAAAGTTCCCCATAGTGTAACTGGGGATTATAGCTTAAATTATTAGTGGTCCTTTTGAGGTCCCCAAAGATACAAATAGCCTTCGGATCCTTGTCTTATAGTAGTATCAAATTTCAATGTTTCTTGTGTTTGTAAGGCTTGTTACCACTTGCCGAAATATTGCCGGATCTTGGTACTTGGAGGACTACATCCCAAACCAAATCGATCGATCCAATTTTAGGCATCTGGCCGTTCATAGTTATTATCTTCTAAGAATTGAGACAACAACGTCTCCATCGCCTTAACTGGACGCTTCCTTTTCATTATGTATTAAGGGTCGGCAATAGTTAAACATCTGTGTCCCCTCCTCTGTTTTGTTCCCATCCTCCCAACTTGTTCACATCCTTTTTCAAACTGCGAAAACATTTTTTTTCATCATATCTTATGCATTCCATCTTATACACATGGTAAAAACATGAATTGCAATATATATATATTTAGCAAGTTTACCGAGACAAAAGGGTAAAGAATATGACATGATACTCTATATTTTTCTATGTTATAAGCTAAATATAACGGCATGTAAATGTAAAAAAGAAAAAATTATAAGCATTTTGCCGTCTACTCAATTATACTTTTTTGTTTAATCTGTTGCATATAAAATGTTTAAAACTATGTAACATAAAAACTAAAAGTCGTCACCATGCTTTATAATTTAGGAAAGCTAATAAATTATTGGAGGATGGCATAGCGTGTTGCACGCAGTGTTTCAACGTTTAGGCCAGCATGGTGGCCGCTGTTTGGCAAGAAAAATGAGGCAAGACGGCCACCACGTGATCTCTCCCGATTCTACTTTAGTAAACTAGGTCCAAACACATAATTGTTTCTTTATTTCAAAGTCTATGATTGATAAGGATATAAATCTATCATACCACTTCGCTGATGCATCGTAACCATAAAAAATGCATAATTGGTGACGACGCATTGATAAGTTTGATCATGAGTACATTTTTTCTATAAATCAATCTTCAATTTGGGTTAACTAGTATTGCGTTTATTCTGTTTAATTTTCGTGTACTACGTATGCCCCACTTCCTTCAACACATTCTAATTTCTAAATACTAAAGTTTGCAAGTCAATTTAAAACTGATATATTAGGGATTGCCTCAAAAAAATAAAACTATCTTCGATCAATTAGTGGGCCGGATTTGCCTCATTTCAACGACAATTTCTGGGCCTCATCGTATTGGGAAAAAAATTTAATGGGCCGCTTAGTGACTTGCACAGAACTTGGAAGGCACCAAGCCCATAAGCTCATCCTCGCTCTTCTCCATCGTTATAACATCCGAATTTACTCTCGAACAGAATTGTCTGGCCATTGTCACTTCTAGCACATGCTGGACAAAGTTTCGAGTGAAATTGATGATTAGATAGAAAGTTGGATAATGTGTTCTAAACTATGATGCCATTTAATTTTCTGCCGCTCAAAATACTTATTGTTTTATTGTTCGGAAGCGGGATTTTTGCCCATGCAATTAGTTTTCGCTTCGACTTAGAGGGTACGGTAAAACCAAGGCACCCTTGTTGCACAAACATGTCGTGCGAGTTAAATAAATAAAAATCAAATGCCGCAAATGAACAATAAACAACTAAAAAATTTATATGGTTCCTTAAGGTACAAATCGAATACCTAAATTAGTCCACGGTAACTTGTTGATCACAAATTCATTATTTTTTCATTTTACACTTTACACAAAATATTAAATTCTATCGCTTTTAAATAAATTTATTTTTGAGATCTTCAACTCTAACACCCTTGTTCATCCATTTTTTGTTTTTAAACCTTCAAAATAACTTCACTATTGTGTTTTGAGCAGTAAAAAATGCCAGGGTAGCAAGTTTCGTCTTAATTCGAAGTTTGTAAGGCCTCCAAATTATTTTTTGAATAATAATTGATTGAACGAGACCGTTGGGTTGGTTTAGAGCAAGATAAGCGCTAGACTAAACTAGGTGGCACACACATGGATTTTTTTGTGTGTGCTGGGGGGCGGGTGGTGCACGATGTATTGACTCAAATTTGGTTGCGTATGGGCATACAGATGCAGTCATAGGTCCAGGTTTGGACATGATCACAACAACCACCGGGCAACAAAGTTGGTTGCGAATCTGGATAGGCTTGTGGACATGGACGACTGTAAACAGGCCCGATGGACCCCTCTTCTCCCGTGGTGCAACAATGGCTTTGGGGCTCTTGCAGCAATTTTTCGGTGATAGCAGTGAGGAGAGACAACCCAGATCGGTAGATCTCAGATCGATGAATGGTTAGGCAGTGGTCCGGTGATCGGTGGCACTTGGCAATGGTGGTGAGGGAGTGGTCAAAGATGACCTGAGTTAGCCGGATGGCAGGCTTTTACTGCTGGGTTGTATCAAGGGCACTCTAAACTTTGATCTGATAGGCTAGGGGGTAGCCAGAGATAAGATCTCCGATGAAGGGCTCCTCCTCTTTCCTTCTCTACTTTGCTTCTTTCTTCTTTTCTTTTTTTAAAATTTAACAAACCCCTATTTTCTCCTTTATCACTTAGGTGTTTATAGACATCAGGGTAAGGCCTCAAATCACACATTCCCTTTCTTATATTATCCATATTCTTATCCTCTTTATTTGATTTTGGAACCACCGTGGACTGTTTCTCAAGTGATGGCTAACAGTGGAAGCATAGGCTCGACTAGCGGTTCGATCACTTGGATTCCATCGTATGGTTTGGATGAACACATATATCATGTCTCTATATACCATCATACAATTGATAAGCTTTCTACCTCCAAAACGACATTAACCATCTCTAATATTTCCTCACGTTCAGCATTACATTTTCATGATTATCTACGTTGGCTTCTGAACGAGATATATAGAAACCTAATGAACATTCAACAGGAAATTATTCCAAAGAATTAAGAGTTAAAACTTGCCTACATATTCTGATCCAAGTTTACGTATGATTATCGCCCAGCAAATTCTCCGTGAATTCTTATCCCTATAAAATCATAAGCAAATTAGGAGTTAGAAATTAGAATCCGTTCGGAGTATAATTAATCCATGACATTGTTCTACGGACTCAGCTTGTGGCATATAAGCATGCAGAGCAAATTAGTTCAAAGATATCATTTCCCTTGCAACAGCTTAATGTTGCTCGAAATGAAAGAAATAAAAGCTGAGAGATATCTTTAACCAGAATGTATATTAATTGAAACCAGCTCATGAAATCAGAAAACGATTGAAGACGACATATAAAAGAGTAAGATATTTGGAGATAGAGACGTCGAATCAACAGTGGATACACACGGCGTCTCTGTCCGCGTCGCTCCCGAGCCAAAATTTTTACAGATATTTTGATATAATATCTGTAAAAGAATTGAACTAGCTAGTGTTAAGGAGAAGCGGTTGACCATCTCCATATACCCGAGAAAGCTTAGTCCAAGCAACAGCAGGCCTCCTCTTTATAGTAAAACCTAGCCATAAATTCCAGGATTGCTGGTGGGTATAAGATTCTAGCACAGCAAAAACAAGGAAAATACTTCAAACAGAATTAAATCATGCAAAGATGAATGAATATATTCAGACCATGTATTCTGAAAGAAGTAGTCCTGGTTTGTCAGACAAAGCAGAGTACTATACGATCGATTTAAATGGGTAAGTAAAAAGGAAGGGAAAAGACATTGTGTTTGCAGTATGCATGCTTGAATTGGAGGAAAGAAGAATTGGGCCGTCACTGAAATTGAAAACAATAAATAAAAGGTTGTTGGCGATTTAAGAGACGGCTCAAAGAAGAAGGGATGGGTAGACCTAACTCTGGTGGCAAGTGAGGGCTCTTAACAGCAAAATCCAACCTCCCGGTCATGCTCACGTAAATGGAAAAGGGCATTCAATTCCCTGTCCTGGGTTGTTTTATGTTTCTTTCCTTTCTCTCTCTTTCTTCTCTTTTTATTTAAAACCTTGCTTCTTCATTTCTTCCTGTGTCGATGCATGTTATGCATGCCAGCATGCTTCTCTGGCGCTGGGGCCGCCCTTTTCCAACTGCTAGATCACCCCTCCTAATAATCTTCGTCTCCTTTTGTATCTTGAATTTCCTATGTGGTTAATTGATTCATTTTTTACAAGGTTCCATGCTACCTGGGCACTGTATTTCCTCAGTTTTTTGCTTAAGAAATAGTACATTTGAGTTTTAGCGAGTTATAATAAGTGGCATTGATGAGCTAAAATTGTAGGGTGTGGTTGGCCACTCAAGTCAAACCTCTACTCCATTAACTCTTGCCTAGCCTCCAGACTTGTTTCCCTACACACACCAGATCAGATCAAGTAAGCTGAGAGCTTGGAGAAAAAGAGAGGGTTCATCCAAAATTGATGGCTTTTTTTTCTGATCCAGAGATCTGATCTCTATTCCAATTTTATGGCAATAGGGGTGTTCTTGAAAATTGAAGAAATGGGAGTTTCTTTCAGCCCAAAACAGATTTTTAGTTATTGTTATAATTATCCTGATCATCTGCTTTGGACTGAAGGGAGCTCCTAATTCTTCTCTTTTCCTTGGTAGATGTTCTTTGGAGCATGAAATTTGGAGTCTGATCATAATTTCTGTTTTGTAAATATTTTTTGAGTTGCATGGTTCAATCAAGTCGTTTCCCTGAAGAGGTTAAGTATCTCTTGTTTCCTTTGCCTGGGTAGTTATAGCGTGTTTAAGATGTCGATAGGTCAAAATTGTGCACTGCTTTAGAATGTAAAAAAATAATATTTTAGATGTATATGTAAATTTATGCGATTATTTATAAACTGCATTTTTCTTTCTATTTTAAAACTTCAAATAAACATTATGGGATACATTTTATTGAACAGGTGCTTCAGATCAGACCAGTACTGTTCCCAACATTCACATTGACGATTTGGTTTTCTTCAGGAAATAATTTGGCACTTGTAAAATTAAAATGCCCTTCATTAACTAAATGATAGTTATGATCAAACAATTGACATATATAAATTCCAGTGTCTCCCCATAAGCTCTTGTTTTCTTTTTTGAAGCATTTGAAGCTTGATTGCAGGACCTTCCATCGTGAACTCCAATCACTTTCCTGCATGGATGACTACTTACTTCTCAAGCCTTTACATTGGTAATCTTTTCTCATCGCTATCTATAGTAAGTTCTTCTTTGTATACGGATATATGTATATATATATTTCTTTTGCATGGATCCTGATGACCTAATATAATGTTTTGAGTAAGTCATTATATACCCATGCTTATGTATAGTAATTGAGGATGATGATCAGTTTGAAATATCAAGATTTTCTTTTACACTCACTTGGCTTTTGAGATTTGAATACTAGCTTATACATTTAAAATATTTCTAATTCTATCTGTATTAATAATATATATATACAGATTGCTGCATCGCAAGATGTTTTCTTTTAACAACTCATCTCAAGATGTTGATGATAGTTATTACTTAACTATTATATTGTACCTTTTATTTTCTGGGTAATCGCAGGTCCTTCATGCCTGATCTTAATTTTCTCTCAAATGGTAACAAGCATTAAAAATGCGTATGTATATGTAATCCTCTAGATTCAGTATGTCATGTATATATAATTTCTTCCCGGCTACGATAATGCATATAAAATGTGATCCTTTTTCTGTTGTTTTCTCCAGCTACAATTGCATATGTTGTGTAAGTTCTTCATAGCTAAAGTACTAATCATGATCAGCTGTTTTCACAAAAACAAAGATTAAATAAATACATCAAATAAATGTTTTTTTAAAATATAAAAATCATGTAAAATATATATTTGATTATTTTTTAAATGTCAAACAAAACTTATAAAGCGTATATATCACAGAAAGCCTTTTCTGCAATCTTAAAAATAGAGGTTTTAATTCAGCTTTACACATAATTAACTATATACATACATAAAACCTGCAATATTAAATTAAAAAAACAGCCTCATTTTACATTGAGTCCAGTCTTGTGGTTGGATATAGAACCAATCAAGTTGAAACAGTTTTGCTTGGCTCAAACTTAATTCGCTTGTTATGATGGCCGGTACTTAAATTATATTTTGTGGGTAAGTGAAATCATGTCCTAAAATTTTTATGCGAATGAAATTATCAGTCATTCTAAATTATACTATATATGGATCAGATATAAACCTTTAAAAGTATTTGAGTCTATTGACCATGAAAGTGAACCGTCAGTTCATCCTTCTATACCATGGTTGCATAATTCGGAATCGGAATCGGAATCGGTTTTCCAGTGAATCGGAATCGGAATCGGAATCGGTCTGAATCGGCCAGAAATCGGTTCAGTTGAATCGGTCCAAATTAATTTAATCAGTTATATATAATAGTTTGATAATTCATAATATAAATATATTAAAATTAGGTATTGATGTTATTTTGATATTATTCTGTGTATTATAGTTTATGATATTTTTAAATATTTTTTAAGATTTTTTTAAATTATTTATAAATTAATTATTATTTTTGACTCGAGTTACACTCGAGTCAACTTTAATTACGAGAATGCCACCCTCCCCTCCCTACCCCCGCCGGCTGCGAGCCCGGAGTCGGGGACGCACGGCGGAGGCGGAAACGGGGCGGCGGCATGGTCGGACGGCAGTGGCGTGGTCGGACGGCCGTGGCGGAGCTGCGGCGGAAGCGGAGCGGAGGGCGGCGGAGCGAGCGCGACGGCGGAAGCAGGGAGGGTTTTAAAGCCAAATTACCATTTTACCCATGCTTAATTAATTTAATTAAAATCATACCTAGGGTATTTTAGTAATTTCGTTAAAAAACCGATTCCGATTTAAATCGGCCGATTCCGATTCCGAGTTAAATCAGTTGGAATCGGCCGATTCAGTGACCAATTCGGGGCCGACCAATTCGGCCCCGAAATCGGATCGGCATCGCGCCGATCCGATTTAAATCGGCCGATTCCGCACGGAATCGGCCGATTTTCTCAACCCGGCAAATGGTCAGCTACCCGATGCATTTTGTTCTTCTAGCATGCTCAGCATTGTACAGATGTTTTTGTTGGGTTGCAGTTACACTCCTATGTTGTCAAAGCTGGTTTATTGGACAGAGTAACGGTCATCAAGTTCTCTTCTCACAATGTACTCTAAATCCAATTGTATATCAGAAGCTTATATAGTGTTTACAGAAACGCCAGAGAAAGATGCCATCTCATGGACTTCAATGATTGCTGGCTTTTCTGAGCATGGCTTCGTAGAGGATGCATTTTGGTTATTTAGAAGATTGGTCTTTGAAGAAAACCTGGTTTTTGATCGGAGGACTTTAGTAGCAGTTCTTAATACTTGTTCTACGTGTCAATCATTGAAGAGAAGAAAGGATGTTCATGGGCTCATTATTCGAATTGGTTTGGGAAAGGACATTGGCATTGGTAGTGCCCTTGTCAACATGTATTCCAAATGCAGATTGCTTGATTCTGCAATTCAGCTATTTTATTTAATGCCTCATAAAGATCAGGTTGCATGGACATCCTTACTTTCAGGCTTTTCACAAAATGGGCATTTCAAGGAAGCATTTGATCAATATAATCTAATGGCTGTTTCCGGGGTTAAAATTGACTGTTTCACAGGTTCATCAATTATTGGGGTATTGGGAACTCTAAATAAAATAAAGATGGGGAAACAGTTACACGCTTATTGTATCAAAACTTGCTTGGATATGGATCCATCAGTGAGCAGTTCCTTAGTTTCACTGTATTTCAAATCAGGACGCTTTGAAGATTCTCTTAGGCTGTTTGATGAGATAAAACCACCAGATTTGGTTACTTGGGCATCCATGATTGTTGGTTGTGCTCAACATGGACAGAGCTTAGAAGCACTGAAAATGTACGAGTTAGATGGAAAAGAAGGCATAAATCCTGCCTCAGCGACTTTTGTTGGTCTTTTGTCTGCCTGCTGTCATAATGGGTTGGTGGATGATGGATGCTATCTCTTTGGTTCCCTGGTTAAAAATTATGGTCTTGCACCAGAGATTCAACATTATGCTTGTCTGGTGGACTTGCTCTGCAAGGCTGGGAAGTTGAATGAAGCCAAGGAGCTGATTGATTCAATAGCAATGAAACCAGATGCTTATACATGGGGAACTTTACTCGCTGCTTGCAGGTTGCATGGTAATCTTGACCTAGGAAAATTGGCAGCCAGTAATATTCTTGAGCGAGGCCCAAATGACGATGGAGCCTATGTTTCACTTTCAAACATTTATGCAGATCTAGATGAGTGGGAAGAAGTTGACAAAATAAGAAAATTAATGAAAGATTCTGCGGTGAGGAAAGAGGTTGGAATTAGCTTTGCTTGATTGCTTTGCAAGTGCATTCAAGTAACTCAGCTATCATCACCACTGATAAGGATACACAAACAGGGAGATTTGAAGCCGGCAGCTTTATGTATATCTACATTATTTTTTTTCAAAAAAAAAAAACAAACGAACATAAGTGATAAGAACATGTCTAATGCCCTAGATTTTTATTGATCTGGGTGCCTTTTTTCTGCTTTTGGTGCTCATTTGACTCTAGATCAATTGTTGAGTTTTGGATTCTTTGATTTTTTTGTTGCTAATTTAGCTTTTGTTCTAGCTGGGATGAATGGTTGGTGAGTGGGTTTGTTGCGAGGTTCGAGTCTTTAATGTTTCTATCTGTTGGTGAGAGAAGTGGTAGAATGAAATGTAGGTGATTGTGTAAGAAGAACAAATTTCGAGTTCTGGTCTCTGATTTTTTGTGATGTGATTTTGTTTTTGATGGATTAAGGGATGGAAAGTGATGACGAGATCAGAAGAGTGAGAGAGATAGGAAACGAAGCAGCTGGGGCGTCCACCTCTGGCCGACAGGCCAGCTCGGTGGCCGGACAGGGCAGGGTGCAGGCGGTGTTGGAGCCTAGTCGGAGGAGGCGAGGAAGGAGCCATGCTGATAAAGAGAGCAAGAGATTGAAGAGGTGAAGAACTGCTGTCTTGAGCTCTCTGTGATCTGTTGATGATGATTTGGCTATTATATTATGAGGTGTGGAACAATTCAAACATTAATTGGGTGCTATTGTTTTGTGAAGGTTGTTGAGGAACAGAGTGTCTGCTCAGCAGGCGAGGGAGAGGAAGAAAGCATACCTCAACGAGTTCGAGGTGAAGGTGAAGGACATGGAAACCAAGAACTCTTGAGTTGGAAGAGAGGCTCTCCACCCTGCAAAACGAGAACCATATGCTTCGACATGTAAGCTGGATGCCACTTTCTTTCTGTATTTACCATGAAAGTATTGGTTTCTTATGAAAAATCTCTGTCCCATATTTTAGGTGCATAATATTAGAAGTCTGTTGGTCGAATCATTCTTTTAATTGTAAGCTTGATTGCATGCAGTTTATTGTGTTCTGATAAACCATATGTATATGCACTGTAATTTACTATGATTGAAGTCTTCACACTCTACGTACTAGTTACATCTTAGCTTGACTTGGGTTGTATCCAACTTTCAAAAATGTCTTTTTTACGATGGACATAGATGACTGATGTGCCAAAGTGGCCTCCATGTTAATTGCTACTACGTTAATTTGATTTTAGGCGTTACCTTGGTTTCATCTGTAATGCGTCTGCTGATATTTTTGAAGTCGACAAGTTCTGTATCATTTTTCTTGAGATGTGAGGCTTTTCTGGGTTATGCTTTCTCGCTTGTGTGGAATGAGGACGTGTATCTATCTGGACCTAGGTTGTAAGTATGAAGCTAGTGGTTGCCCATTCACCATGGTGTCAAAATTGAATAATCTAGCGGATTTTAACATTCCATCTGATATGTACTGATTTTATTTTACAATGTTCCATTTTTGCAGATGTTGAACTACTGCAGGGAGGAGGGGTGGCAGTGGTAGTAACTTGCTTGGATCGTCATGCTCCATTTACTTCCTACACAGATATGCACCATGAGGTCGTCACCATTAACTCATTGTAAAAATATAATGGCAAAATGCAAATATTTTTGTACGAACCCTCATCGAGAAGAACCACCATATCACTATCAAGAACCGAAGTTATTCTATGAGCTATAGAGATGACTGTTGAATCTGCAAGATGTTCTCTCAAAGTTTTCTGTATTAAATTGTGAGTGGCCGTATCAACAGAAATAGCTTCATCGAGCACCAAGATTTTACTTCTTTTCAGTATTATCCGACTAAGACAAACTAATTGCCTTTGACCTATGCTCCATTTCTCTCCATTTTCTGACACTTTCAATTATCTAAACTGAAAATGTTAAGGAAAATAATGTCTCTACATTTGAGTTCCTTATAAGATTGAAAACAAAGAAAAATTCAAAATAAATGGCTTCATCTCCATCCATTAATTTCAATTTCCAAGCATCAAACGAAACAAACATACCAAGCTTTTGATTAATCAAGCTTTCCTGCTTCACTCCGGAGTTAGGCGAATATCCAGTGCCTGAATAAGTATACAGAGATACCTATACAAGACATTATTGTTGCATGATGCAACATAGTTCAATGTATCAAGTGTATCAAGATTGCTTCTTACTGTTCCCTCAAACATAGTTGGGTCTTATGGGATAATGCTCAACCTTGACCTCAAATCATGTGGTCCAATGCTCGATATATCAATCTTATCAATCAAAATATGACCAAAACTAGGCTCTACCATGCAGAAAAGCGCTTCTATTAGGGGAACCTTCCATTTCCAGTTCTCCCAACAATGCCAGTCTTTAATCCTCCAGGAAAAGTAAACGTAATTCCCTTTAGAACCAAGGGTAAGTGAGGCGCATAACGAACCTGCAGCACCAGAATTATAACCATACTTAAGTTCCACCATTTGATCTGGGACAACTCTTAGAACAACACACGGAGTTCTACTTTTAAATAACAAACAAGTAAAAATTACTTATAGGATGATATCATCGTTTCCCTGGAGATTGTACATGATAACTTCTCCATGAGACGGCCAATGAGCATTAGGTTTGTATCTCTCCCACAATAAGAAGACTTGGAATAGTGCAGTATTGAAATATTCTTTCCGCCGATATCATATTGCTTTCAAGATGGCACAGGTTCCATGTAAACCAGGACAATACTGGATCCAAATTTAACCCATATGTAACAATCAAACCAGCAACACCTCAACAAAATAACAGCGAAGGAAACAGGGTTAATTCTTTATATGATTCCCAGGTATTAAGTATTTGATGAAAAAAAGGACATTACCAAGATCGATAACACTCCTTGGCAAACTGATCAGAAGAACCAATGAAAACGCAAAAGTAATAGATGGCAGCATATCCAGTCGAAAGCACAACCACTCCATTGCACCAGCATTATATATAGCGTTCGACCATATTGATCAGTCAAATAATGATTTATATCTATGAATCTTTGTTCTTGATCAAAGCTAGATAGTTAAGTATCCTGATAAAGTTTCAGCGAAATGTTGTATGTTGGGAGCTTCGCACACTCTGAGCAAGCGCGATTGCTCCTGGGCGGTTGAAATATAATATCGCTTCAAAACGGTAACAATAACAGAAAGAAACTGAACCAACTAAAACAACATATCTTTGGGCCAGTAATAGACATAAGGCATGAAAAACCTTACCACGGGCAGGCCGCGGCCCACGCAACCTGTGACCCGACCACAACGACGCTTAGCAGTTGTATCATCGCAAGAGCCGTTGCTCCCAATTGATATGGGATCGTCAACTCCACAACAGTTTGGTCGGCCGAGGCCTTAAACAAGAGAAAAAAAGTCAATTCATGACAACATAGAGTAAAAAACAATAATTAAGTTTAATGCACTCTGCCACCAATCTAAATGCCAAGAATCTTTAAGTATTAGCTATCGGCACTGCTTTGATCCAGTTGGTTTTACATACGGAGTTATGAGAGAAAAATGTTAAAGGGACTAGCTGTGTAAGAATACGAACAAGCACTTACCCTTTTGAGGAAGCGTTCATTTGGTTGCGTCAAAGGACATTGGAGCACGAAAAATAGAGGAATGCATTTGAGTGAACACTGATATTGCTGTTTTATATCCAGCTATGACTGTGGCCACAGCTCTTACAAGCATGCACAAGCTACTTTCTGTGGGGATTGTAACACACAAAATCCCTAAATGGTATCAGAGCTAAGTTCGAGTTGGGTTTGCCTACGCCGATTGTTGTTGTTTCCTTTGTGGGTTCTACCTAATAATTTGAAGAGGAGTTTGTCAAGTGGGTACCGTTTGATTTAAGAGGAGTCTGTTAGACGATAATGATTTCGGGTCATGTGTAATATGTGAAGGGGAGTTATTGGATTAAGAGAAGCCCGTGACACCTATTACGAGTTTTTTTGGTTGTTTAAGTCCCTTTTCAGGGCCCATCCAACCGTGATTTCGGAGCTTGGATGAGAAACCCGGAAGGCCCAACACTTCCAATTGCCAAAGCAATATAAACAATCAACGGAGTAAAACCATGAACAAAGGGTTGAACATCTTTTGACACCGGAGATGCCCATGCCATCCATTAATCGCTTGCGGTTTGAAGCAAAATAAAAAGAATTTAGGCCAGTAGTATGACAGGAACAAGAGCTCCACCGTAAACAGTTGTTATGAATCTCCAGTATACCTAGTAGCTGACGTGGCCTCTTTCTCTTTCTTCTTCTTGACCTTTCTCTACAACTTCTTCGTCGTCATCTCTCCCATGTCCTCCATTCTGCAATGGTTTACATTTAGTATCTGAATCTTGGAATTCACCTTCCGTCACCCCAGTTAACTAACTTGCATTAGGCTCCGCGAGCGCTGTCAATGCCTCATTGTTAGCACCAACAAATTCCATAAAATCAGTTCCAAGACTAAGAATATCATCATATTTTCCAGTTTGTGTAATCCTTCCATCTTTCATTACCTGTTAACATGTTGCAGAAAAGCTTAAGTTGAGGTTGTACCACAAAAAAAAAAAACTGTGAATAAGAAGTTAACCTCATGTTTACATTTTACAATGGCCGAAAGAAATGACTTTCATATACTTAAATAGCATTAAGTTAATCTCATGCATGTTTACCTGGCAGTAATCAAGCCAAACTTCAACTTAAACTGTGAAGTACGTGACTGTGTTTTATATGTCTTAAAGGAGCCAATATATCACAAGACATTACGAATGGTAGGGCAAGGGCGTTAGAAGAATGCACTTACCAATATGAGGTCTGCAGCAGGTAAAAGCTCCACCTGATGGGTAACGTAAATCACTGTCCGTGAACTCAATAGCCCCATGATGCATTCCTATAAACAATTAGACCAATCAGCTAAAAATATTAAGTTACCCGCATGAAATGTATGCCCATGGCTGTCCGATTTAAAACATTGCACAAACAATACCTTAAAGAGATGGGAACTGGTATGGGCATCAACTGCACCGAAAGGGCCATCAAGGAGGTGAATATCGGCATCCTGGTATAAAGCTCTTGCAATTTGCAGCCGCTGTTTCTGCCCTCCACTCAAGTTGATCCCCCTCTTGCCTATAATTGTCTGGTCTCCAAAGGATAAAATTTCCAAGTCTTTCTTGAGGGCTCAAGCTTTCAAAACCTCTTCATACTTCTGACCATTCATTTCTTTGCCATATAATATGTTTTCTTCAATAGTGCCACTTTGAATCCATGCAGACTGGGAAACATAGGTCTTCCTGCCACTCACTTTAACAGTTCCAGAAAGTTTAGTCATTTCCCCTAGGATGCATGACAATAAACTTGACTTGCCTGAACCAACAGTCCTGCGTACCGCTTCTCTCATACCATGAAACACCCGCAAGTTTATATCTGTAAGAGTGGAAATTTGTGAAGAGTCCCAACAGAAATTCGCGCTGCTAATTTCAACTGCAATGTTGGAGCTATGTCTTGCAACCCTCACTACCACATCAGGCTGGATGTCATCCTGACTAAAAAATGATGCAATTCTATCTAAAGAAACCTGTCTGGATAACCATGGAAATAGATTCAGGGAGGTCATTTATGGGATCCTGCAGCATCCTAAATGTTGCAAGAGCTGACAAAACGCTGCCAGATTCAAGTGCTAGCCCCATGAGGATACAGAAAGAAAAAGCAACTATAGCCACAAAGGTGGGCGCTGCCCATACAAAAAATTGATTTGTAACCGCTGTGTAGAAGCGATTCTTAAACCAGCTGCTTTCATTCTCAATAAGGTCATTGATCATGGACAAGAATTTCATCTCCCAAGCTTGCAGCTTCAAAATTCTCATATTTTTTAGGATTTCAGTGGTGACTTTCATCCTTACATCTTTTGACTTCATCAAACTATCTTGACACTTCTGTTGCAGGCGTCCAACAGGTATATTGGCTAACACAAACATGATAGTCGCCAGCAAAGCTGCAATAGTTGCTAGTAAACCCAAACTTCTACACAAAAGGGCAAAAGCTAGAACCGCCTGCAAAGGGACCTTCCAAAGATCATGCACGTTCCATGCTGTGAACTCCGCCACCCTTTCGGTATCCACATTCATGATGTTAATTATTACAGCGCTCGTGTAACTTTGCCTCCATAGAGTTGATAGTGAAAACCCCTTCCTGTATAGCATGGCCACAAGAGCTGCTCGGATAGTCTTTTGTAGTACGAAAGACGAATGCCTGCTAGTCAGGCTTTCAGCAAGTTTTGCCATAAAAAAGACAGACACCAGAACATAGGTTTCGCCTTCAAATGCTTCGCGGCCATTCAAGAGTTGAACAAGATCATTGATTAGGCAGGGGCCGACTTACATGGCAATTGTGTTTATCAGAGTGAACAAGGTCGTCAATAAGATTTTGAACCATATTTAGCTCCGCCCGGGAGCGACGCCGGTGGTGCGTCTCCACCGTCGATCATCCCGGGAATCGACGGTGGAGACGCACGCGGGCGTCGCTCCAGGACGGAGCTAAAATTTTTTCTAAGATTTTCATCTTTGCTGAACTCAAAAGAGATTTGATTAATATCGGTGATCCCACTTTCTCTCTCATTGCTGAAGGTGCTTCAAGACTATCGTTCCTTCCCCCTCTCATTTTATTCTCAAGAGCTGAATTGAAGACACATGAGAGCTGGTGACACTATTGGCTGGGGCAAGCTAGTAGAGTCGCTTCCTACTTCCCACTTTGAGCAGAGGTCCCATCCATGAGAAGGTAAGAAGACAAAAGATGCTAGAGTTCGAATAGGGTGCGACAACATTGTTTCCACTTGTCTCCGATGACTCGTGAACATGGCCGCCACTAAGAAAAGGTTCTTGAAAAGATTCTGTCTGTTCCTTGCTGACTCTGGCAAAGAACCCAATACAAGACAGGAAGGTGCCAGCCTAAGCTGAAACCGTACCCACAAGAAGTTGCAGAACAGTAGCATTCTTGTTGTTCAGGAGAATGGAGTCAATAGCAAGATCAGCACAATACGAGACGACGAAACAGAACCACCAAGCTCTCGTAAAGATGTAAAACTTTCCCTCATTCGAGCGAGAGAAGTTGAAATACGAGCAATCAGAGAGAGCAGTCCGGGTAATAGTCCTAACCCCCAAATCACAGAATGCATAGAGCTTCTCATCAGGCCAAGCACTCCCAGAAGTAAGTTATGAGACAGAGGGCAACTTAAAACAGAGCAAGACACAAGCAAGCCCCAAGCGCGACATTGCGAAACGGAGAGCGCCTGCCTTTGGGCCTCACTTTGGCAACATGATAAAAAACGCTATAACATAATAAAAGCAGCAGCAAAAGCAGGTGGAAACTTGCAAAGAAGCCATGCATGAAGTGGGTCTTTGATGAAGTACAAACATGGAGCTGCTTGAATCATGGCCCCCATGAAGAGCATGACTACCATAAAGAGCAGCCATTCAAGCATCAATGAACAGCTATCTTCTCTGTTCTGATAGTAACTACAATTAAACATCCTTTAAAAAAACTACCGTCAAATATCGCTCACATATAGATTGTTAACAATCTGATTTACACCCACACTAGATAGTAGATACAGACGAAATGTCACAGCATAGAAGAGACTGTATAAGAAATCCAAGGTGAATATGTACTACGAGCTAAAATATCCATCAGATGCAATAGTCATCCGACGTACGGTTTGGTAAAGCATACACCGGACATTGTGTTAGCTACTTAGAGAAGTGAAATAGCAGATGACATTTAAACTGAGATACCAACTAGCTAGACGTCTCTACCAGAGTACTAATCACGGCTTGGAAGAGCGGCCTTATTTTTTCTTTCTTGAGAGGAGCAGCCTAACGTTTTGAGATCACAACAAATGATGCACAACCAAAAAGAGACATTAAATGCTCACATGTTGGTAAGGGGAACGAGGAAGACAGAAAATGAGATACCAAGTTACCAACTAATGACTTGAGCAAGAAAAAAAATAATAACATTTTACAAAAAAGCACGTTTGAAAAAGCTTTAGCATCATCGTTCCCTCCAACTCGCATGTCTCCCAATGCAAGAATGGAAGACATGGGAGAAACTGATGACACTCATCTCATGTGCGGAAGGTTTAGGAATACCATCACCCAGTAGTTGCTTCATCACTCTTTTCTTTTGCAAATATACCAAAGCATAATATAAGAGAGCTACAACCCGCCAGTGCTAGAACGGGATTAACAACAAGCACACTAAGCTGAGAGAGCAGCAGTCCATGTTTTCCATGCAACATGAGTTGCATGGAACAACCAAATCACTGAAACCAAGGAATGGGGGGCACAAATGGTGGCAGCCACGGATTACCAGCAAGCAATCCGGCCTCTTCTCCTACAAGAAAAGTGAAAGAAGCGAACATCCCATGCAGATGTAGGAGGTGCACAGAAATAAAAATTATTATGAGGTTGTCCAGATGTACTTGTTTTTCGGACATGTTCGGCGTCTGTGCACATTCTCGTCGTCATTGTCCTGCCACCATCGCCCACATCTATAACGGCCGTCCCTTACCGGCTTCCTCCGCCGCCGCCCATCCCCAACCTCGTCTTGCAGTTGCTGTTCGTCTTACTCGGGCACTCCAATGGACGCGAGTCCGATAACAGGGCTGGTCATCCGGCAAGATTGTTTATTGAGCATGTTAAAGCATAAACTGACTATAGTTAGAAATTAAAAATCAAACTCATTTAACTTCCAATTCGAATTTAAGTAAAACCTATTTATACTTAAATTGATTTCTTTCATGATATAGTTGGTCTTAATTAGTTTAAGCTGGATTCATTCCTGAATATTTATAATCCTAGTGAATTTAATTAGTTATGTTTATTACATGCAATACAAAATTATTTATAACTTCCAACAGCTCCCTCAAAATCACAAATATTATCAATTTTATTAATAGGAAACATCACTAGTATTCTTTTTTAATGCCATTAATTCTTGGCGTACATCACTAGCACTATGTTTTTATGTAAATATTGATTAGAAAATATATTTTAGTAATCATGATTCTTATTTCTAATAAAAATCAGTCCTCATTAATATTCCTAATAAAAAATTCCTTATTGTTCTTTATAATTTTTTAAAATACCAATTAAAAAATTCTAATAATTTATGTCAATTTAATATTACATTATCTCAAATATAATAATGAATTTTAATTAAATTTAATAAAATAATAATAATAAACACTTTAAATATGAAAATTAATAAATATTTAAATCCTCCTTATTTTATCAAAAATTTTATGTCCAACGCATACACATGCGTGCTTTTTAACTAGTAATACTTTTTTAAAAGACAATCCCTAATCTAATAATCACTCCCTATCTACCTGCCCGTACACACGACACCAACTACCAACCATTCATAACCACCGGTGTCCGTCTCAAATTCTCCACCTCTTATACTTACACGTACCCACGGCGTCACTGCATATATTTTAATGAGCCATGAGTAAGAAGTTTGTGATATATTTATAATTCTTCTAGTCTTATGTGCTTATTGTGTCAGGTATTCTAAGTTTTTATGAGGCAATTATCGAGTTTTAATCAATTTTTCTTAGTTTAGGCGAGTTTTAATTTTTGTTTAGTCTTTTACTTATTTTAGTGTTATATTAGGTTTTAGTTAATGTTTAATCTCCTTTGAATGTTGTAAGGAATTGGAGTGAATGAATCAAGAAGACCGTGGGTAAATCAAGTGAAAATTTGGAAATAAAATTAAAGTTGCGGGAACTCCCAGGTTTGAAGGTTGTAGCACTAAGTGATCTGAAGAAAGTCAGAAGTGAAAGCTAATCTCTAGTTAGTGACGGTTGGGCCCTAGGTGTGGAAATATTTCAAATAATTTTGAATTTAAAGAATGACTTTCACAATGAAAACCCTACTACTTGAAGTCATAAAAAAATGTCCATGCACGAAATTAAAAATCTTTTCCTCATCTTTCTTTATATTTTTTGAGACTTATTGTAATACCTTAAATCCGATTCACCTAGGAACTAGATCAAAGTTATTACGATCAAGTCGAGTTACATGTAAATCGATTGAGTTGTAAGAGTTGAACGAGAAAATGAACTGAAACAACCCTCTTAATATCTTAAAAGGAAGACATCACTAATGCATAACTAACACTTTATAAGAAAAGAATGAATGTGTGCAATAACCTAATAATAGACTATGTGCAATGACATAACATATGAATACTTAACAAGCAGCAATGACAAAAATATAGATAAATAAAACAAGGGGGCAAATTTATCAAACAATTGTTGAAGCTAACATCTTAGTATCTCATTAGGAGACCTGATATCATATCTGATATGCTATTATAAAAGTCAGTTAAAACATATATCGTGATATATCAAGTAAATACATGAACACATATCGAACACTGACAAAAATATAAAAGAAAACAACAACACGCTGAGCTTAAGTGTTTAATATCTATTTGTCCTTTCACCAAAGTTGACCCAACATACAGGAACACAAACTATATATATATATAATAGGAAAAACGTCCCTAACGGGTGCCACTGGTCCAAAAAATAATTAGTGCAAACTATTAAGTGGAATCTGATTTCTATGAGGAAGGAAAACCATGTATAATTTTTGTGGATCACTCAAATGGCATCTACTGAGGAGCCATCAAGGTATAGACTTAATAGTATCCCGAATTGAATTGGTGTTGTGTCACTCTCGGTAATAACTGGTCCTACTCTCGAGAAAAAATACCTAACCTAAGCCCTTTTGAAACATCTATACAATACAAAAACCAAGTACTCTCGAGCAGTTGCCTTCAGTACCTTCTGATACCACAAGTTTAAATATGTGCTCTATACAACAATACTGTTTATTTCACATCCCTCTGGATGTGAAGAAGCTCAAAATATAAAGAACTCAGGATCCTTTGGGAATAGAACATCTCTCTCACTAATCCAAGCCCGTTGTGACCTGCATATATACCCACTCACGGTATACGCAAGGCCAAGTCCACTCTCGTGGCTCACTAAAAATTTGATAAAAATTACATATAAGACTAGGAAGGGAATCATATAAGTAGGCTCAACGGCAATGTAAGGTGAAACTAAGTTAAAAAATAACACGATGAATCTTATCCTTGATGATTATTAATCACGGAAGTAAAATGCGTATAGATGACCTGTGTTAAGTGGGGTCTGATAAAATAGTCACTTAACACGTCCTATGATTTAGAAAGCAAATTGCGATAAAGTAAATCGATAAATCTAAAAAGAGTCCTAATGAACTTGTAGTCAAAGCTCAAAGCATGTCGGCACATTTACGACGAGATTAGACTCTAAAACTTACATTAAAACTCACTACTAAGTTAAAGACTGATAACTCTATATGATGTATGATCGTAATGTGTGCTCATATCAATAATAACATCACAAACAATAGGGGGTGCAAAAGAAATAAATGAACAATGTTTGACACGTAAAATGAAGCACACACAAACAGTAAATAAATAGGCAAATAAAACTCATTTAAATAATAAATAAAAAAAAAGATACTCAAGTAATGACAAAACAATAATAAATAACAACTAAACTCATCTGAAAATATATATAGGTGAATAAATAATGAGTAATAATTAAAAAAAAATAGTTAATAAATAATCAAATGTATAAACTTATTCATCAATAAATGAATAGTAATAAAAAGTAATACATTAATCAAGAAATAATAATAATATAAATAATACTACATAAGTTTGTATAAACTCATTCATCAATAAATGAATAGTAATAAATAAATGGTACATTAATCAAGAAACAATAATAATATAACTAATACTACATAAGTTTGTGACTAAATGTGAGTAATTATTAGCACATGCACAAGTAAGTTATAAATAAATAAATATATACACACATAATCACACAAATATATAAATAAATGAATAAATAATTAATAAAATTAATTATGAATAATAATAGTATAAACATCAAATATATCAATAAACGACCAAACATGAATAAATAATATCACAAGCAAGTAAATAAATAATAATTAATCAATTAATTAAATTAATTAAGATAAACATGAAAAGAAAATAATATCAACAAATAAATATATCATCAATAATAATAAATAATTATACAAGCATTCATCATATATGAAAATTATTTAAATAACAAGCAATAAACAATAATAAATAAATGAATAAAATAAATAAACAAATAAATAATAAATAAAGAAAAACAATCATAACATCAAGATGAGCCAAGTGAGCCAAGTAATGTGTATATGCATCTAAAATAATATAGGGGGCCTCAAACTACCGAAAACGGGCAAAAAATAGACAAAAATAGACCAAAAAATGGTTGAAAAAGACAACTAAGTTGACTAGGCTGAACCAAACCGAGTCGAGCTGAGTTAACTCAATTCGAGTTAACTGCTGGTTGGGGTGGGCTGAACTCGGCATACTCAGACGCAAATAGGCAGACACACTTTGGACTCGACCGTAGACATGATGGACACAAATAGGCTGGAGCGGGTAAATGGGTGACAGGCATCGTCGAGGTCCATTGCCAAAAATCAGAAACAGCAAGGAGCCAGTGTTTGGTGCTAGTTCTGATCACAAAGGAGGTTGAGGTGTTGATGATAGTGGTGAGGCCTGATGGAGTTCAACCGATGGTTGGCTGAAAAATGGCCGAAAAGTGGGGAAAACACTGCCGGGAGTGGTGAGGTCATTGACTAGGTGTGGTTTCTCACTCTCGGTCATGACAAGGGTAAGCCGTTGTGGTGGTTAACCTCACCGGAGCCGAAAAATGGCCCAAAAGCAATTGTAGAAATCTGGTGAATAAAATGTCGTTAGCGACGACTGCATCGACGCAATTGTTGGTGGAGGGACTGGGTCGATAGTCCGCTGTGAGGTGGTCACACTTGTACGAGTTTGGTGGTTGGAGGGTGGTCGAGATCTCGCCGGTGGCGATTGTGCTAGGGGTATAAAAAATTCTAAAAATATGGGAGAAAATCCCAAAAAATGGGAGGTAATGCTGGGGTCAACTGTGTACCACCCAATTCGTGGTTTTGGTAGGGTCTACCTATGGTATATACAATATATATGTGGTTGGAAAGTTCACATCGATGTTGAAAAAGTCGAAATGGACTCGAAACAAACCTTAAACTCAATTAGATGAACATTTGAGATTCAAATCAAACAGGCCTACAAGGTCAATCTCACAGTCCAAAAATACCTATGATGCATGCAAAAGAGATACTTTGAAAAAGCTAAAATAGATACTATATGTTACAATGACCTAAATTTAGTCATAAAATCTTAAGCTAACACAAGTAAGAATTGTGTATACCTTGAGTATATCCTGAAAACCCATTCTTTGTTGTAACATGACTAAAACTATCATCTTTATATCGGGCATACCTAGCTTCCATAATATGCTTATACGATTGACTAGGCTCATATTCATGATTTAAAAGCTTAAGTGACTCGAATCGACTCAAAATTGGCTCAAACTGGATAAGGTAATAAACTGGTAAAATCCTAACCCAAAGCCGAGTTTTACACTCATTTTAAATGTTTTTGTTTTCGCGAGGCAAATTATGAAGGAAGAGATTGAAGATTCAATTGACATTGAAAAATAAGACTATTATACGTTCAAGATCATAAGAATTTTCTTCTTTTTATTCTTTGTTTTTATTGTAATATTATTATGAATTATTCAAGTACTCCTTATTTGATTGTTTTATTTTCATATTTTATGAAGTAGGTTTTATTACTATGCTTTAGATAAGATAAACCTTGAACCATTGACTTAATAGTTATTTTTATTAGAATTTTAATTATTATTTTCTTTATAAGAGTTGTATTTGTATTTTATTATGTTTAATAATTTTATTTATTTGATTAATTGTTAAAACATGGTGATGTTTTGAAGAGAGAAATTGTGTGGAGATAACTAATTTAATAATAAATTTATTATACTCTTATCGTAGATGTTATACAAGATACATCGATAAATTGAATAAAAATGTCAAAATATAAATTATGAGAACATATGGGGTCACTTAAAAACTTAAAATCATGCATAATAAAGGATTTAATATAAAAGAATCTACGAGGATTAATGCATATTAAATTAAATTAATAAAGGAGAGTGGACTAACATCGATATCCAACATTGAAAAAATTTAATATAGTTAATTAACATACCGAAATGAGTAATTATATAATAGTAATTCCATTATTTCACGAAAGTATGATAATTAATTTCATGATTATAATTATTTTATCGATTAATTGATTTAAGAGGATTTGATTCTTTGCATATTACAAAAGTCAAATTCTTAGATTAAATTTTATTTTCTTTTTATTTTGGTTTATATTAGAATTTAATTAAATAAAAATTATGAAAAAAATTGTTTTTTCTCTTTAAATAATTTAATTTGAGAATTTTAATTAGGTGATTAACTATTCTCCGTGTGAAGGAAACTCTACTCATCATGATATTATATTTGATCACCACCGATGTAATTACCGGTTATCATAGATTTGTATTCATGAATTTTTTTAATTAAGAATCATTTTTCATATTTAAGAGCGTGGAAAACACAATGACAAATCCTTGCTAACAAAACACGGGATGGCATAAATATTTTCGGTGGGCAAAAAGCAGCAAAAATAAGCAAATAAGAATAGCAAATGCGGGTATTTTGGGCCAGAAAATGAAGGAAACCGGACCGAAGCACCGACAGATCTGGCGGATACTGTGTGGGGAAGTAGCCCGAAGGTCACGTCAATGTTCACCGGCTGTTTCCGGTCACCGCCAACTGTGAACAGCAAGCTAGTGATATACCAACTACCGTATAAATTTAGGTCAGCACTCACCTGCAATGTTTTACTTTATATAATGTATTTGTGTTTTATTAGGCATTTAAAATTAGAAGGGTCTCCTGTATTATTTATAATTTAAGAATCATTAGCGTATGATATTTATAGTTACAAAGTGTTCTTTCGTGCAAGAATTCAATTATTTTTGCTTACATTAAATTTATATATAATCTTTTTTAAAAAAATAATCCTATTTAAGATAATCATATTTAACTTTAATTAGTTGTCTATATTTTTTAAATTAAATCATTGTTTTTAAACTGAACCTACACTTTATTAAATTTTAAAATCAATTTTTATCCGGAATTTATTAGAGGGTTCTAAAATTATAAATAAAATATTGTGTTGAAAATCGAAAACATTTTTTATGATAAATATTTAAATAAATACATTTTAAAATATAACTTTTTATCAGAAAGAAATTTTTTAATATTACTACTTAGTAGAAAACATGGTTGGAAAAATTAGAATTTAAGAATTGAAATCAGTTTCTTGAAGGAGTCAGAATCAGAATCAGAGTCAGAATCGGTCTAATATCGACTAGGAATCGGTCTAGTTGAATCGGCTATGAATCGATCATATACAAAAATTTGACAACTCATAATATAAATATATAAAATATATAATTATATAATTTCTCAATACAAATACACAAATTTATAGTTTAATACAAGTATAAAAGAGCATAATTATTTATCATCACAATACCACAATTTCATAAGTATAATATTTGATATACCATCATTTGTGTTCTATCAAATGATAACAATAAAACATTAATACAAGTCCACAAAATAAAAGATTTAGTACAATAGTGATTACTAAATCATCTAATTCATCTTAATCATCTTCAAATCATTACAAATAGATCCAAATCACGGTAGCTAAGAACAACATTAAATTTTTTATTCGGACAACAATCAAGTCCTACAACGAAGAACACATGGCAACATATAACTAATTAAAAAAAGGAAGTAAAGGAATCAACAAACATACTATGTTCTATGAAAGGAATCATACAAAGGAATCAGCAAAAGAATCATATAAATTGCAGAAAAAAATTGCATAAACAATCAAAATTTACAGCAGCTAAATATCAAAATTTACAGAAAAAAATTGTACATTGATGAAAAATTCAAACAAAAATTGCAACTTTACAGAGGCAGCGGCGGCAGACAGGCGAGGTCGGCGGTGGCAGAGGGAGGGATCGGCAAGGGTGGATGGGCAGAATCGGGGTGATTTTAGGTTTATAAAATATAAATTTTAATTTTACCCATGTTTAAATAATATATTTAATATCATACCTAAGGCATTTTATTAATTTACCTATAAAATCCGATTCACCCCGATTTCGAATCGTTTTTTAATCGGTCAAAATCGGGGTGAACTGGCCTATTCCAAGCCCGATTTAACTCCGGCCGATTTGACACCTAAATTGGCTCGGATCGCTCCTGAGCCGATTTAAGTCAGCGGATTCTATGTAGAATTAGTCGATTTTACCAACAGTGGTAGAAAATTTAGCCTAATTGACAAAAAAAAGAAAAATATGAATTATCTAAGATATTCTAATTTAAAAATTAAAATAAATTTTATCAAAATTATACAAAAATAAAAAAATAAACGTGACACTTAATCGCCCTCTAGTCAAAGTATGGTAGGACCGGGTTGCCCAGCCTTGGGTAGTTGGCTAGTAATATTGAAATAAAATTAATGATAATTTTGCCATTATTATAAAAGTTTCTCTTTTTTGGTACTTAGTTTTAATTTTTTTGTGGCATACATAATATTGAAATTAAAATATTTTTAAAATACCATACACTTTTATAATCATTTTTTTAATTATTAATTAAAAAATCAGATACAACTTAAAATAATACATACATTCAAACCATAATAAATAAATTTAAGTTGAACCAAACTTAAAAGAGAGGGATAGGAATTCGTTGCAACAATTATTACAATAAACTAACTGCAATATTTATTAGTTGGTATAAATTGCTTAAATTAGAGAAAAATAATTTAATTATTATAATTATTATTTTAGTTACTATTAGTTTAAGTGATTTATACTGAACAGCGACAGCAAACAAAACCTTCGCCTAAAAAGAGGTACATGCAGCATAGAGGGGTAGGACCACCGACAGAATACAGAATATACGGTAATTTAACTCGGACCCGCAGCCGGCAACCGGAGGAGCCGGTAAACACGAAACGCCTGCCTTGTTCCCCCGGGAAGAAGATTAAAAATAGGAGTAGGTGAAGAAGAGAATATAGCAGTGGGACTGAAGAAGACGACGCCGATCGAGCTTTGAAGAAGACAATCTCCATCTCTCTCTCTCTGCCCCTTTCTCAATTCTCATGTCGGTCTGAATTCCTAACCATTCTCTCCTTCCGGCAAAGTTCTGGGGAAGACCGGCAGGGATGGCGGCGAATGGAGGTATGGTCGCTGGATCCCACAATCGCAACGAGTTCGTCACTATTCGCCTCGAAGGCAATAACGGGGTCCGTCTCTCGCTCGCTCTCGCTCTCGTCTCGCTCTCGCTCTCGCTCTCGCTACAAAATTACATCCATTTTTTTTTTCATTTGAGCATTTTGTTTCGTTTCTGTGGTTGTTGAAAGCTTAACATTAGTTACCTAGATTTGATTTGATTTGATTGGAGAATTTGAATTTTTCTTTTAGCTTCGTGTTGCTGCGATGATTGATGTTGTTGCATTGTGATTGAGCACAATTTTTAGAAAATAGAATTGCATTTTAGATAGGGCGAATCGCTACTTGTAGTTATTATGTTTTTGGGGCGTTTGATTAGTGTTCGAAGTAGAAGATTGGTATCATGGTGATGGAGGTGTGAAGGTCAACCATTTTAGGCAGACAGTTTAGATCTCATTGTACTGTTTGTTTGTTATGGCAGCAGCCCAAGCCGTTGAAGAACTTGAACGGTCAGGTCTGCCAGATCTGTGGTGATACTGTGGGAGTTACGGCCACCGGCGATCCATTCGTTGCTTGCAACGAGTGTGCATTTCCGGTGTGTCGGCCCTGTTATGATTATGAACGTAAAGAGGGGAATCAATGTTGCCCTCAGTGCAAGACCAGATACAGGCGGCAAAAGGGTTTGTTTGGCATGCTTTTTGTTTTCTGCTTTTGATCAGCTCGATTCCATCTGATTTCTTCCATAATATGACTGTGATGTTTGGATTAGAGATATTGTTGTTATCTTTGTCATACACAGGAAGTCCTCGTGTGGAGGGAGACGATGAAGAAGATGACATTGATGACCTTGTAAATGAGTTCAATAATAGGAACCCGAATGGGAAGACCACTCGTCACTGGAAGTCAGAGAGCAGAGATGGCTCTGAATTATCGTTGCCAGCTAGACATGACCCTATGACGCTGCTTGCTAATGGGCAGCCAGTAAGCTATGTTATTTTTAGTGATTTTGTACACAAAATGTTGTCATTTATTAATAATGTCTTCAGGTCTAAAGTCAATTACTCCTTGCAGGTATCAGGAGAAATCCCAATGACGCCAGATAACCAATCTGTTCGTACTACTTCCGGTCCCTTAGGTCCAGGAGGAAAACGTGCTCATTCACTCCCTTATGTTGATCCAACCCAGCCAGGTATTTTGTGCATTCGATAACCTGTTCTACCAGCTGGTCTCCAACCTGCTTGTCATCTCTATCATGCTTAAGCTCATTATTTTCCTCATTGCACTGGTCCAGTTCCCGTCAGAATTGTTGACCCGTCAAAAGACTTGAACTCATACGGGCTTGGGAATGTTGATTGGAAGGAAAGAGTTGAAGGTTGGAAGCTAAAGCAAGAGAAAGATATCATGCAAATGACCAATAAATATCCTGAAGGAAAGGGAGACTTGGAGGGAACTGGATCTAATGGTGAAGATATCCAAATGTATGCATGGTGTTTCGGCGAAATTAGTCTTTTGTGGTTCGATTGCCTTTTAAGCTTCAGAAATTTTGACTCTACTAAAATTTTGACAGGGCTGATGATGCACGCCAACCTTTGAGCAGGGTTGTACCAATACCCTCATCCCATCTTACCCCGTACCGAGTTGTGATCATTCTTCGACTTATTATCTTAGGATTTTTTCCTTCAGTATCGTGTTACTCACCCTGTTCATGATGCATATGCATTGTGGCTTGTATCTGTTATATGTGAGATTTGGTTTGCCCTATCTTGGCTGCTTGATCAGTTTCCAAAGTGGTATCCCATTAACCGTGAAACTTATCTTGACAGGCTAGCTTTGAGGTTAGTGGACTGACTTATATTCCCATGCCAATACTTTCTTTTGTTCCTGCATATCTCTTGTTAACAAGTTGGCTATATGTTGGCCTTTTTACCCCAGATACGACAGAGAAGGTGAACTTTCACTATTGGCTCCAGTTGATGTGTTTGTCAGTACTGTGGACCCTCTCAAGGAGCCTCCTCTGATCACTGCAAATACAGTCTTGTCCATTCTTGCAGTGGATTATCCTGTGGATAAAGTTTCTTGCTACGTGTCTGATGATGGATCTGCAATGTTGACCTTTGAGTGTCTCTCAGAGACTGCTGAATTTGCAAGAAAGTGGGTACCTTTCTGCAAGAAACACAACATTGAGCCAAGGGCACCTGAATTTTATTTTGCTCAGAAGATAGATTACTTGAAAGACAAAATTCAACCTTCATTTGTGAAAGAACGCAGAGCTATGAAAGTAAGTCTGGCATGATTACTGTTGTTATCAACTCTATAACAGGGAGTGAATGGCATGATTACCGTTGTTATCAACTCTATAACTGGGAGTGAACTATTTTAAGTACTATGTTGTTGTTGTGTGGTGGTCACAAAAGTTATATATTTTATTGTCCTGATTTTGTCAGAGAGAATATGAAGAATTCAAAGTACGAATCAATGCTCTTGTTGCAAAAGCTCAGAAGACGCCTGAGGAGGGCTGGACGATGCAGGATGGAACACCCTGGCCAGGAAACAATCCAAGAGATCATCCAGGGATGATTCAGGTAACATTATCACCATCAATAATGATTTTAGATTCACTTTTGAAGACACGTAGCTGATATTTGAATTTATGAAATGTAGGTCTTTTTAGGCCACAGTGGAGGGCTTGACACGGATGGAAATGAGCTTCCTAGGCTTGTTTATGTGTCTCGTGAGAAGCGTCCAGGCTTTCAACACCACAAGAAAGCAGGAGCCATGAATGCATTGGTTTGTTTTGTCTCGTGTTCTATGTTTAGTCTTATTCCTGGATTAACTTTGCTTGTATATTATGTCTACTCTCTTTGGTTTTGCAGATACGTGTATCTGCGGTGTTGACAAATGGTGCTTACCTTCTCAATGTGGATTGTGATCACTATTTCAATAACAGCAAAGCTCTGCGGGAGGCCATGTGCTTTATGATGGATCCTGCTCTTGGGAAGAAAACTTGTTATGTTCAGTTCCCACAGAGGTTTGATGGGATTGATCTGCACGATCGATATGCCAACCGCAATATTGTGTTTTTTGATGTATGACATATCCTTAAAATCATCAATTGTTGTTTACTGATGTAAGGGGAAAATATTAATTTCTATTTTTGCATTTAACAGATTAACTTGAAAGGATTAGATGGGATCCAAGGACCAGTATACGTGGGTACAGGATGTTGTTTCAATCGACAAGCTTTATATGGGTATGATCCAGTTTTAACTGAGGTTGATCTTGAGCCAAACATCATAATCAAGAGCTGTTGTGGCTCTAGGAAGAAGGGGAGAGGTAGTAATAAAACGTATATAGACAGCAAAAGGGCATTGCAAAGAACTGAATCTACAATTCCCATCTTCAACACAGAAGATGATGAAGGCGTTGAAGGTGAGTATGGCCAATCTATATTGTGTTTTGCCATCTCTTTTAGAATGGTACCTTTTTTACAATAAATTATTTGAGGGAGTGATATCATTTTTTTTTCAATTGGTTGGTCAGTTAGTGCATGAGCAACAATTAGTAAGTCTATCTGAGAACTTAAATTCTGAAAAAGTTATGTCATACTGGACATTGATTGGATATTACCTTGCAAATTTAGAACAAACTGTTAGTGTTTGGCTTCTAACGAAATATTCTTTTGTATTTCACTTGTCACATCCTTGATAGCTTTGTTTTTTCCACGGAAAGTACACATATTGCAAGATGCCTGAAGGCAAAACCAAATTGTCTGTTTGATGGGAGTAAAAAAATTGAAGTTTAAACATCTGGATAAAAGTGCTTCCCGTAGAAGTCAAAAGCATGAAAGGAAAAATTAGTCATCATGTGGCATGCTTATTTGCGCAGGTTATGAAGCATCTTTTAGGGAAGTTATTTCTTTTGCTTCTATTATCCTATTTTCATGAGACTAACCAAGTTTTACCTTTCACCGACTATTGCATATTGTAACTTACATTTGAACTGAAATATCACGATCCTTCTTCTCATAGACGTTAACTATCATTTTTTACCGTCTTTATTCATAGTGACTGTTCATCTATAATCAACAACATAGTTAACAATCTATTAGTTAGCATGTATAATTACTTTTTTCCAGTGCTAGCATTTATGTTTGTGTCTATCACATATGCCAAATGATAATAGAGTTCTATTTCATCCTTTCTCTAATATGTACTCATTTTAAATAATTATGTAGCTTATGATGATGAAAGAACCCTTCTTATGTCCCAAAAAAGCTTGGAGAAGAGGTTTGGGCAATCCCCTGTGTTCATTTCATCCACTTTCGTGGAGCAGGGTGGAATACCGCCTTCAACCAACCCGGCAACTCTCCTCAAGGAAGCCATTCATGTTATCAGTTGTGGTTACGAGGACAAGTCTGAGTGGGGCAAAGAGGTCTGACATTGTTGTAATAAATGAGTTTATCTTCTTTATTTCTTATTCATGTTGGAGTTTTATTCACTGATTCCAACTACTACGAGCAGATTGGGTGGATCTATGGTTCTGTCACAGAAGATATTCTTACTGGATTTAAAATGCATGCCCGTGGGTGGATCTCAATTTACTGTATGCCACTTCGTCCTGCTTTCAAGGGGTCTGCTCCAATCAATCTTTCTGATCGTTTGAACCAAGTGCTTCGTTGGGCACTGGGATCTGTTGAGATTTTATTGAGCAGGCATTGCCCCATATGGTATGGATATAGTGGAAGGTTAAAACTGTTGGAGAGATTGGCTTACATTAACACAATTGTTTACCCTCTGACCTCCATCCCGCTTATTGCTTATTGTGTACTTCCAGCTATCTGTCTTTTAACTGGAAAATTTATCATCCCTGAGGTCAGTTATCGATCTACTGGTTTCATTCTTCTTTTTGAGGAGCATAACTTTATTGGTTGGTCATTATCTTGATTAAATTTTATGTACATAGATGCTACAAAGTTCTTTAGAGATGTATGTCGCCAACAATTTTTCATCGTTTTTTTTTTGGTCATTGTTCATTGAAGTAAATTTTCCCCGATGGATTTGCAGATAAGCAATTTTGCCAGCATGTGGTTCATTCTTCTTTTTGTTTCCATCTTTGCTACTGGAATTCTGGAACTAAGGTGGAGTGGAGTTGGAATCGAGGACTGGTGGAGGAATGAACAGTTTTGGGTTATTGGTGGCACTTCAGCCCATCTGTTTGCAGTGTTCCAAGGGTTATTAAAGGTGCTTGCTGGAATTGATACAAACTTTACTGTTACTTCCAAAGCCTCCGACGAGGATGGTGACTTTGCTGAGCTTTATGTGTTCAAGTGGACTTCTCTTCTCATTCCTCCAACAACTGTTCTAGTTGTGAACTTGATTGGAATTGTAGCAGGCGTCTCTTACGCCATAAACAGTGGGTATCAATCTTGGGGACCCCTGTTCGGAAAGCTTTTCTTTGCCCTCTGGGTCATTGTCCATCTGTATCCTTTCCTAAAAGGTCTACTGGGCCGACAAAATCGGACACCCACCATTGTCATTGTCTGGGCAATTCTGCTTGCTTCTATCTTCTCCTTGCTGTGGGTTCGGATTGACCCGTTTACATCATCAACTCAAAGGGCCGCATTGGGACAGTGCGGTATCAATTGTTAATCTTTCAACTTTGGCTTTCCTCCAGTCACCTTGTAAATACACGAATAGATGGAATATTAATGTTCAACAGGAGACCAGACATCATAAATTATCTTTTGAGGAGGTTTGATGCATCACTTTTGGCTTGCAGCTGTTTTCAGTTAAGTGTTATTAGTTATAACTATACAAATTCTTTTTGTCTGTGTATTGCTTGATAAAACATGGGGCAAATTATGAGTCAATAAATATGTTTCATTTTTTGCAAGCCTGTACAAGGACATCATGTCACATGTTTATGAATTCTATGTTGTTAAATGAAGTTGTAGCTGCCTGCTATGTATTCTGACGTTGTGCCCAGCTTCAATGCAAAACTCGTGTTTTATAGGTGTTTTTTTTGTGTATGATCCAATTGTTCTGATTTGTCGTCTCCGTTACTTTCAACCTTATAGAAGAAATTTCTTCAAGATCTGCATGGCAGATTGCAATTGGCAAAACCTGTTGCTTTAGGATCATTGTCCCCATGCAATTGTTGTGCCCGCTGCTGAGCACCATCTTGGCTTGCACATACGAGCAAAACTAAAAGCCTGGCGACCTCGCTTATGCTGGAAGCTACGGATCAATTCTTTCGTTCTCGCTGGCCTTCATCCATGCCTGTATATATTTTTGCAATTGACGGTGATAAGAGCAGGACTAGTCTTTGTTTGAACAGGTGCAACCGGGTGATAAATGTAACAAGCATGGCGTGTACTCACTTCTCGAGGGTCGATGAAAGGGTGGACGTAGCAACTGAGGTGCCCAGGTCAGATGGTGTCACCTGTGGCCTTACTCATGTTCGACTAAGAAGAGCTTAGGTGATAGAGAAGCAGAAGTTGAAGATGATCGATGGGGATTCCAACGACATAGGCGTGCGCTGAAGCTTTCATTCAGAGGTTCAAGGGACTTTTGAAGACGCAGCAGATGGCATCGCTAGAGAACTATGAGAGCTTGCTGGAAAGGGGCATTTATTTGCTGCATGACTTGCATCAACCAGTACATTTACGTGTGCTCTCTTTTCCGCAAACTGTGAGTGATCAAAGTTTTTCAATCTGTTTACTATTGGCTTTTTTTCGACATGTTTCACTGGAATACGAATAAAAAATGGCAGAGACCAGAGTAATGTTTATTGTCAGGTTTCGATGCGTTTTTATAAAATAACGTTTAGCTTGTTGATGCACCGAGTCACTGTATGAATTCGGCAAATAAAGATCCTCTCATGTTATTTTTATTTATTAACCCTCAACATTTGTCTTTTGATTCCTTGTCGATAGAAGAAGAGACTTGCGACCAACGTTTGCATTCTTTAAACGGATAATAAAATATATGACCCTTACAATTTACAACATATTAATGCTCCTAAACGAGGGTGTGATGTCAAGCAACAAACAAATCATGACAAAGACCTGAATAGCTTCGAGCCAAGAACATGAAAATAACACACCAAACTCCAAAAAGAGAAGTTCAAACATTGGCAATCTAACCATAAACAACAGACTCAATTGACAAGAGGAACTCCTCCCTCCATCTGAATTGGTGGTAGGCACTTGGTCACGGACGCCAGGGGAGCTGGCTGCACTTGGACCCTGCTCTGTTGGTCCGGCAGAGTCTGCTGGAACCCAGGTCGAGCGCATAGCCGAACCGTCTCGCCGGCGAGGGGCACCACCGGTATGTTCTCGCAGTCACAGATCTCAATCATGAAACCATCTGGGTCATGGAAGAAGAGCTGGTCTACAAACGCACCTCCTTCTTCCACCCGGCTTTTTATGTAATGTATCTTCATCTCCTCCAGTTTTCCCTCCACTGTAGCCATGCTTTCACACTAGAACCAACATAAACAAGCACTTCTTCGTTAGTTTGTTGCAAGTACCTTTCATCGCCATAGTTTAATTTCTTTTTATGATTAAAGGGAACTTGGTTACCTGGAAAGAAATGTGGTTGTCCTTGGGATTGATCTCTCTTTTTGTAGGCATCATTTCTGGGTTTTCAGATTGAAGCAAATGAATGCCAATCCCATAGTTGAACAGCCTGCATAGGCCATATCCAAATTATATGATCAGCTTGCATTGATATTCACTTAAAATTACCATAGGACAAGTAAAATGAAAGATGTGTAAATCAAATATATACCAGGCTCCATTGAAGTCCAAGGAGTCAGGCCTCCTTATAGGGAAGAAACCGAGAACATTTTGGTAAAAGTTCAGGCTCTTCTCAACGGATTTGCACACCAAGGAAACATGATTCAGAGAAGTAAGGTTCAAAGTTCCTCCCATGTTATCAATCATCCTTGATGTCCCTTAATTAAACAATCTGAAAGATCTGATCTTCCAAAATGTGTCAACCAATTTCTATGAAGAAGGATGGACAAAGCGGTGAGAGCAAGAACAAGTCCAAGCGAAAAATGAGAGGAGAAGAAGGTGGTTTAGTACGCGAAAATTAAGGAGAGATACTTGGAACTGAAAATCAGAGTAATTGAGGCTCCCCGCCATGGCCAGGGTGCCACCTCTTTATAGTGTATGGGCAAGGCGGTGGCACGTGTGGAGTTGGCACCACGTGTGATGACACGCTGCGTGGGGTTTAGGGTTCCGATGATTGCTGCGTCAGACCCGAGGAGGATCCGATAGAAGACACCGTATCACCTGGCACCGCCACGTATGCATTCACTTTTGCTGATATCAGCAAATGCTTCTCTGTTGCCATGCGACTGGGACCCATTCCCTTAAGAAAAAAGACTTAAAAAAAATGTATAATGAGCCATAATATGATTAAATTTGTGTTTGTAATTTGCAATTTTGGATGCACACATCATATGAGTTCAAAGTAGCAGATAGTGTTTGAAAAAAAGAGAGGATCTGGTAGTTATGATCTTGTTATTCCTAAATGACAAGCACCGGATCATGTTTATGTTTTTCTAGATTGTGGAAAATATTACAGGTTGTAAAAAAATGTGAAACAACTTCGATCTTAATGTAAATTTTGTTCTTTTTTTGTCAAAGCTTATCTTGTTGTTGAAATAAAACTTGGGCAACCAAATCTTCAGCCTCAAGTTTTCTTCTGTGGACTAAAAAACATATTGACGACTAATATTCTTGTAAATGTTATACTCTTTGAGAACCTCCATGTTTTACTAAAAAAACATAACATGTATAGCCAGCAAGCTCGTTAGCACTATCCAGCACAGCCTCTAATTAGCATATGTTTGCTTGTATACTTGGAGTACCGCTAATCAGTGTGCTAACTACGTCAGCTTTGCTTTTAATTTGAATATAATTCATTAGTTGGTGCCTTGCTATGATTAATGATGTTCACTACATATATTATAGTACTCCCACTATTAATTTGTCGTAGCCATTCCCTGCTGATTGTTACCTGCCCCACATGTTGGTGATGATCACTAGCTAATCTTTGTATTAATAATATTGTCTTAATTTGGCATATTGTTGAGTCACTTAACATTAGATCTTGTTGTTTTATGCAACTAAATGAGCTACCAAACTAAGGACTGACTAAGCATTCATTATATATCAGAGCTCTTGTCCCTTGATAATTTGCTAGTACTTAAGAAATAGAATGAGGTAGGAACCTGCAGCTAGAGCTTATATGAACTCCAGAATCGTCTTTCTTGGCTTTTAGCACTGTTAAAAGGCAGGCAATGTTCAAACATATATAATTAAAAGGAGCTGCTGATCTCTTTAAAAAACTGGGCATTGTTGGTTAGAATGTTTAATTAAGCAGGTCATAAGCTGGAATGTTAAAAACAAAAATCAATTCAGACTTATGTTTGTTGTCTTTTATAAATAATGAACAATAGTTCGTTTAATTTCTCCGCATGAATATATATATAATCAATACCTTCGCGGATTAATAAGAAGGCTACTTCATATCCGGGAATTTTCAATAGATTGAGCCGACATTTAGTAGTTGGAATGTAATGTTGAGATGACATAAAATGATAGCTAGTTAAAGAAAAAAAGAATATATATTCCTCGTCGAAAATGAAATATATCTTAATCTTTTTCCTAAATCAACATAATCTTATTTAACGAAGTATGGTGTTTGAAGTCGATGATTATTTGTCATGTGTATCTATAAGAAACATGAATTATAATGCTGATATATTCAATCGAGCATGAAGGTGACGGTGCTTTTAAAATTAGTGATTCTTGATTGAAACAAGTGGTTACTGAGTCCGACGATATATTCATAATGGGAGAAAAACTTATGAGAGTAACGTCCTAATTAATATTAAGCATGCATGCATGCATGCATGTGTCAGTTAATTGCTTAATTATATAACTACGCATGCATCTAATAGTTTGATGATAAAGACTTGCTAAGTCAAAACAATGGGTAAGAGTGGTTTTGAATCCCAATCTATTCATAGATAGGTTGGACGCTGATCGAGTGATCAATTTAGTGAAAGAGTTTTACTTAATCTGCTGTTAGATTTTACTAGAAGAAGGCTACATAATTATAACAAATTTTGATTGATGAAGTACATTTGGAATATAATAAAGTTCATTGCGTGTGTGCTCGATACTCAAAACTGCTGTCACCAAATAAATTAACGCTGTTTATGGATTGTTCTTCATTAGTTAATATATTAGAAGGTGTTTATACATGCAAATATGAACTCACAAGAAATTTCGGAAGGATAATGATAAAATTTTCATATTTCTCGGACGCGATTAATTTGATAAAATTAAGTATAATGATATGGGAGATTATAGTGACTAGCTAAGCTTGAGGTTTGGGAGTTTCAAGGATGAGTATTGAATTAGACACATTCGATGAAAAAAAGGATCAAATTAGAAAGGTAATTAGGTGGATCATTGAACTTGTTGGGCTTTTGCAAAGATCCATCTATACGGGGAAGATCTTGCAGATTCATGGGCTTCTATTGCTAATAATTTTCTTGGGCTTTTGGAAAGGTCCACCCACACGACCTAAGGATTAGCACACGGCCCACACCCCTTAACACGAGTACCATTTTTTATTAAAACGCGCCACTCGTAGAATTTGTCTTGGATTACAAAATGGATTGAACACCTTTAGGTCCTTCACGGGGAAAACTCTTTGATACCGGAAATAAATTGATAGAGATTTTGTAACGAATCAGCCTAGAGTGCAAATTTATGAACTTAAATTATCTATTTAAAAATGATCAAGCGAAATTAAAAATTTACAGTTCATTCTCATTTATACAAAAGATCTTACCCTAATAAGTATTATATGTGCTAAATTAGTCCGAACCGACGTCTTTCCTTAGACTCATGAACGATAGCCTACCCAATGTCTTTAATCCAGTTTACCATCTAGTACGGAACCAAGTTACAATGATAACATCTATAACACTTTTCATTAAAGTGTAAATTAATGAGCCTAAATTATTTTTTTAAAAGTAATTAATTGAAATTAAAAATATATAATTATTTTTACTTACAAACATAATTTATCACAGTAAGTATTAGATATGAGATTAAGTCAAAAGATCTCATAAATTTAAATAAATCAAACACCTATAAAACCTACTATTATTGGTAAAAGTCTATGTTAGAAATTATGAATTTATTTTTACAAAAAGTTGCGTTGAAGAAAGATTATTGGCCAAAATATTTTACAATTCATTAATACCTTCTCTCTCTATATATGTGAGATCCCTCAACTTAGTCCCACATCTTAGTCCCATATCTAATACCTACCGGGAGAAGATCCTCTTTATAAGTGAGAATGGACTAGAGATTTTTAACTTTCGAGGTACCCATTTTAAAGAAATGGCTTAGCCTATTACGTTGCACTTTGGGCTGGGTCATTACCCAAAAATACAAAGGAAATGGTAAACTAATTACGCAAAACCAAAGTCCCACAGCCTCTAAACCGTTTCCTATAGTCATAATTATAACTTAACTAATATAAAGAAAAAATCTAATTTTATTTATCAATTTTTCCAACTTGGGTTGGTAAGGGAACTACCAACCACACCTTTAATTATTAGTTTGAAGTTGCTCACCTGTGGTTATAAAATCGCGTTAGTGATAAAACCATTAAGTTATAATTACATGAAACAAGTAAATACATTTCATATCATTATTTGTCAAGTTTTTTAGTGATTATGAACCTATGTCGAACTCCAATTATGCCGGGAGGAGTGGCCACCGAATCCAGATGTTCATATCATTATTTGTTAAGTTTTTTAGTGATTATGAGCCTATAGCGAGCTCTAATTATGCCGGGAGGGGTGGCCACTGAATCCAGATGCAATCCCATGTATGCACACACATGCTACGTAGCCCACGACCTGTAGTTACCAACATGTAGTTACCCATATTTATCATTGATTCACCCTCTCGATATCATAAGTATATAATGAGTCGTCTTGCGATATGACGCGTTGTCACCCCTTTCGGTATAAGGCAAATATTTTATCTTTCAATTAATTTTAAAGGTGCAGCCCCGTGTCGAACTGAGTCAATTCCTTCCCTAATTGTGCTCAATGCATGGTGGTTGAATCTGGGCTCAGGCCAACTAAGGCTACCAAAAAGGAATATATAATATTTCAAGTAGTTATATGAACTTCAAATTACAAAACAGTTGAACTGATGTGCGAACAACAAAAGTAGACTTTAGTCTGAGGAAAAAACTAGATTAGATCCAACTCAACAAGATTTAAATGAATGACATGAATGCGACATGAAATAATATCATACACCAAGTAAAAATAATAAATTTATAAAAGTTAATTAATAATTGATTTATCAATCCATAAATTAATAATTAATCATATATAATAGCAAATAAAATATTAAAACGGGTAAACCAAAGATAATTCCTCAAATGATTGAAATATACTAATATGTAAGCTATCTATGTTCTAACTCATGAATTAATAATCTAGTTTATGCCTCATCAACCATATATAATAGTTAGAATTATAATCCACATGATAACTTATTAGTTTGGCTAAAAATAAATATAATAATTTATACATTTACTAAAATTAATCTATCATTCTCATAGCAAAGAATAATTATAAGTTGATATATTAACATGATACAAAACTAATGCCTTATTCATTAAATACAAACCAAGTCATACAAACTAGTTTGTTGATTTATTTTTAATTTTAGAGGTCAATAAATCAAAATGATGGCAAGTAATAATTAATTACATTATAATTAGATATTATCCATTTATCAAATATAAATATAAATGTAATAAATATAATAAATAAATATTTATTTAGTGATCGAGGTGATATAGGATAACCATTACAACTATAAAATCTCTCATAATCTACAAAAAAAATTTGATCCCTAATATCTTACCTCCCCTAATTCTATGGCATAACCAAAATATTCACTAAATCCTAACACAATAATCTCTAACCATACAACTTTCCTGTCCAAGAGAAAAATATATATTATTATTATTATTATTTGATGATTTTTATGTACATTATGCATATATATATATATATATATATATATAAACTTAAGTTTGACGGTCTCATTAAACATGTGAAATTAGGTAAAATTTTTATCTTGTAATTTTACCTTGATCGGATGTTTATATTATGCTGCGTAAACGAAATAAGCAATTTCGTATTTTTTTATCAATTTTGATTTAATACGATTTTCAGCCTAAAAGATAAGGAATAGCCATATAAAGCGTGTTTCGATTTCTTTCTTTTAGGCTAAACCTAGTTTAGATAGGCTCCATGAAGTGTCCAACGATATAGAATGTACTCCTTTCTTCCTCCTTCCTAGCGTGCATCCACACACATAGTATATTCATGCAAAGATTTCAATATATCATCGGTGCTTCGAGTCTTTACGCCACTTCAATCTACCCATCTAACACTTTGGTCGGTGTATCAAATTCCTTGTTGGGTTTATCAATGTTCATTGGCGCCTTCTGCATTGTTTTGCTTGCATGCAACCGTCTTGAGACAACTGGATTGCCTGAAATTCTACATGCGTAATTGTTTCTGGTGGCTTCCATTGGAAACAGACGTGTTCGTGTTACAAAAGCTTGATTTCTTCTGAATTTTGCGTGGATCAGACTGTTGCGATTTGCGACTTGGGTACTTCCCTTGATTGTTGATACCGTTAATATAACAGGTAAACTAGAAGCGGATTTGCTAATGTTGCTACTGAAGTATCATGTTTGTGATTTGCCCGAAAACTTACCTGTTGTGGAAGGTTTGAACTATGATCAACATGCTTTGCTCATCTAGATTTGGGTATTTTTTTGGTGAGAGATTAATGGTGGCCATATGAGAAAGAGGTATAGTCAAGAGTTCTTCGCTTCAAGTGGGTATGACATTGAGGAGGATGCATGCTCTTCCTTGCTTGGGTCGAAGTCTCGGAGTTGGAATCGGACACAGATAATAATAGATGTTCTTTGGATTGCCTCAACTGCTTTCATTCTGTACATGGGGGATAGAAACTCCAATTTTTTTGCACTATTATGGGGAGACAACCGTATTAAGAGGTTCGTTTTCTTGTCTTCCTTTCATTCTCTGTGAATACTAAACAGACTTTTGTGTTTATAGCATTCTAATTTTACTTCCAATGATCATTTCTTTTTACCCAGTTGTGCATTTTTACTTTGCTTGCAGGATTCCTCTCTACTTTGGCACTGTGTGCGCCATTTTGAATATAGTGCTCGTTGTTGGAACAGCGTTCTGGTCATGGTCTATGAGAAAAGTGGATGACAAATGGGAAACATTATCATTTTCTTTGGCCCCAGCTTTGGCACTACTAGTGCTACTCTCCTTTGTCTTGTAAGTATGAGCATTTTACCATTCTATATTGGCTTAACGTCGTTTGACACTTCCAACAATTGCATGAGTTGAATATATTGTTCTTACACTTTAGGCTTTCCATTGCACTTTGGCCAGTTTGGAGTTTCTTAACACTGCCTCTCTTGGTATGTTAATTTGTTGCATTTTTTTGCCATTCCTTGATTCCATCATCTCCTATCATGATAGAATAAGTTCATGTAACTAGCTAGTCTTCCTTTGTCAAATGCAGTTTACCCTGTTCATGACTTCCATGGTTGCTGCCACTGGATTCTATCGTAGCTGATGATTGAGTCTGCAATGGCTTAAAGGTTTTATGCTCATCAATTCATTAGTTTTGAGGGTTTTTTTGTATAAATTTTCTTCTTTGACTTAAGTTTTGCAAGCAACTTACCAGTGTACACATGACCAATATATGCATAGAAAAAAGCTGAAAAATTAATAGAAATGTTGTTGATTTTTCGCCAGAATGTTCCTTTCAAGATTATCAATTTTCTAACGTCATCGACCAACCATATATCTTGTTAAAAGTCCGCTGCCCAATAACTTGTAGCGAGCATTGACTTCATAAAAAAACTGGACAAGTAACATCACTAATATGTTGTGAATATGAGGAACTTAACTATTTAACTCAATGAAATCCAATGAATTATAAGTACCAACAGCAGTAGGTATCTGAAAGATGTGAACATGATCATTTTTCAAAGAAAACACAAGGCTAAGAAAGACTGAAACAGCGTGTTGCAAGGCTCTTTCCAATTTGAAGGACTGCAAAAACAACCATAGAAATATGCATGCAGAAACAGGCACGTAATACTGTCCTTGACGTCCTCAGTCTGCGGGTTCTGTAAATAAGTAAACCCAATTAGCCAGTCATCTTCACTTGTGATGAGTAATTTATACACTGATAAAAACAGAGTCCAATCAATCATACTTTTTCTTCTTCTTCCTATCATCGTGGCTGGGCCATTGACCTTGCCAACCAAATGAAAGGTTTAGATCGTACCCCCGTCGCCATGGCTGTAAAGAAAGTTGTGCTCACCTCCCATCAATCTCTGGTGGTGGGCACATGGAGGCATCAGGATGGAAAAGCTAATTGAAGATGGCGTGATCACATTAGAAGAGTTGATCATCTTTTCAAAGCAATTGCCTCGTTACAGAGATTTTAAATCTGGACTTGACTTGTTCCACCCCCAGGTTTTTCTTTTTGACAGGTGAATAAATTCCCTTCTCTTCTCAAGCATATTGTGTGTAGAGTCACTTTTTGCTATTAACATAAACAGCACCAAAATTGAGGGTTTGCTTAGTGTTAACTGTTAACCATTTTTCATTAAGGACTAGGATTGTACATCAACACAATGGTGGTTAAGAAGTTGATGTAGTTTTAACTACTTGTCTATGTAGGAGCCAACAGCAAGACGAGCAAAACCTATAGTTGCCAGCCATTTTGCTTGTTGAATTTTATACCAGGTTGGCTGTAAACTATAAAGACGGCGAGGTCGAGTAGCAGATTCATCATTTTATAATGTTTGTTAAGTATCCACTCATGGCCGTATTTGTAAAGTCTCTTCCCCGCTTTCTCACAAGAAGAAGCCAACAATAACAACCCTCCAATTCAAGCATTCAACTCTGCTTTTAATGGGTTTGGTTAGTCCCTCCTCACCTCTCCTGCTTTCAAATCTTACACCTCTAGCATTTGCTCCGTTGTAACGGTAGGACCCATTAACCCTTGTTGAGAATTTAAGAAAGAGAGAGAAAGGGAGGTGATCACTTGTAAATCTTCTTCTTTCCTCCTCCCTTGAGTTGTTTCCTTCCTCTGTTTCTTGTTTTTGTTAATCTGATCAGAGAACGATCTCCCCAGTTGCAAAGAAATCGGACTGGCAATAAATTTCTGGCAGTAACTAAAAAATCTGTGAGATGGGTTTTCATTGTCAGAAGATGAATCTATAAATTCGGTTCCGAGGATTTGGAATTTGGTGAAAGTTAGAGGGCAAGCATAGGTGACGTTTGAAGCTTTAGATGGAGAGACCCGCCCATCCTCCTTTGGTATGTTTTTGGTTCCATAGTTTTGAGTTTTCAAAATTGCTAGTTTTGATTGCGTTTCGTTAAATTTCTATTATCAGACTTATGTACTATGTGCACAATTGCAACTCATCAACTTGTGATGTTTTGGTGATCTGAAATCAGTCATAGACATTGGTTATGATGCACTGTGGCCTTCAACATCTACAGACTTTTATGATGGAACATGTTGTGATGATTTTTGATCTGAATTTCTTCTTCCTAATGCTCAATGAATTGGCAGGTTGAGTCAACATGCTTGTGCAGAGTCGACGCAGGGCTAAAAACTGTTGCCGGAGCAAAGAAGTTTGTCCCCGGCGCAAAGCTCTGCACACAACCAAACGTCAAACCATCCATACATCCGACAAGACCCAAGTCAGCTCGCCATGACCGGACAAGAAGCCAGCCCCTCTCCTCCCAGGCCTACCCGACGACCTTGCCATTGCTTGCTTGATCAGAGTACCCAGAATCGAACACAGGAAGCTCCGACTTGTTTGCAAGAGATGGTACAGACTCCTTGTCGGTAACTTCTTCTACTCCCTTCGGAGGAACCTCAACATATCGGAAGAATGGATCTATGTCATGAAACGAGACAAAGATGGGAAGATTTCATGGCATGCCTTTGATCCCAGCTACCAACTTTGGCTACCACTTCCACCTTTGCCAAGGGAGTACTCCGAGGCTATTGGATTCGGCACCGCAGTTTTGAGTGGCTGCCATCTCTACTTGTTTGGAGGGAAGGTCCCGCTCAAAGGGTCAATGAGGAGAGTCATATACTATAGTGCCCGGACTAATAAATGGCACCGGGCACCGGACATGCTCCGTCGCCGGCATTTCTTCGGCTCATGTGTCATCAACAATTGTTTGTATGTCGCCGGGGGTGAAAGTGAAGGAGTCCCTCGTTCATTGAGGTCGGCAGAGGTGTATGATCCTAATAAAAACAGGTGGTCTTTCGTTTCAGATATGAGCACGGCCATGGTGCCATTCATTGGAGCTGTGTACAATGGGAAGTGGTTTTTGAAGGGGCTTGGCTCACACCGGCAAGTGTTAAGCGAAGTGTACATACCCGAGAATGATAGGTGGTACCCTGTGTTTGATGGCATGGTATCTGGTTGGAGCAATCCAAGCTTGTCCTTGAATGGAAGGTTGTATGCATTGGATTGTAAGGATGGTTGTAAGCTCAGAGTTTATGATGAGGCCAGTGATACATGGGGCGGGCCAATTGACAGCAAGTTGCATCTGGGCAACTGCAGAGCTCTCGAAGCAGCGGCCATGGTTGAGCTCAATGGGAAATTGTGTATAGTTCGCAATAACATGAGCATATCTGTGGTGGATGTGGCTAAGGCTGGTGGGGATGGGCAGGGGAGTGAGGATTGTGTGTGGGTGACGATAGCCAGGAAAGGGCATTTCAAGAGGGTTGTGGCAAATCTCTGGTCGAGCCTTGCTGGTGTCAAGAGCCACATTGTTCACTGCCAAGTTCTTCTTGCATAGTGTATAGGCATCGACGTCTGGAATACGGTCTGATCCACGTATCCACGTGAAGAGGTTAAGACCATTTGTTGAAGCGGCCACCACCTGGTGCTAGAAGAGGTTGCTCTGTGATGTGAGAGAATTCAAGGACAAGAATTTGATTATCTCAATAATATATATATATATATATATATATATATATATATATATATAATGTTGTATGGTTTCTTGTTATAAATTTCATATATGGCAACAGTGAAGCATTTCCTTTCTTTCTCAACCTCCACTCAAGCTACTTGACTTCTTTCTTCTAAACCTCAACTAAGCCAAATTGCATGGTTTTTATTTAAAATTTTTTTCTCCATGCATGATATTGTAGTGCCCCGTTGCTAAAGGAAGTTGATGTAATCAAATCAATTGTGATTGTGATTATATTTAGATTTAGATTAAAAGCGTGCGATCATGAAATACATACATACCAAGTCGGATTATGGCTTATTCTGAAGTTGTCTTATAAGCAGAGAGCTTCCTTTGGTTTGTGAATAAGATTCAAGTTGTAATAAAACAAATTCTTTTTTTAAAAATAAATAAATATATAACATTTAGATTATAATATATGATTTTTTAGTATTAATCACTTAAAATATCAAATTTTAGTCGGCAAGGTCACATGATAGATCGGTCTGCCCGTCGGGTCGCCAATTGATCCGGCCACCCGCCTAATAAGGTGCATTTGATTGGCCCGACGGACGACGGCCAGTTTCAACGCTCTCATCTTCTCCGGCGTGCGGCGCCGCCCCATCCTCGGCCTGCGCCGCCTCCCCTTCTTCCCCTCATCCCTCGCTCCGATCGATCTAAAGGTTTGATCTTTATCCTTTATGATTTCGATCACAGTTATTTGATGATGTACTGGAACCTGCTATCTTGTCAGTCATTTGTGTTAGTGATAGTGAATCTGCTAGAATTTGATGGTTTTGATAAGTTATTTTTCTTGATGTGTTATAAATGGTGGAAAAGGTTCTCACTTTTTGACATGTACTTTGTGAGATAAAGCACATCTTTTCTTTTATTTGTTTTTTCATCCTTCAAAATGTGCGTTTGACAAGAATTAACCTCAAAATGATGATGGTTGATTATGATGAAAGGTTTTGTTTAAGAGGATTAGTAGCAATCTGAATATTTTGAAGCAGTTATGTTTCATCCTCGTTATTACTCAAATTTCTGTTTAACTAGTGATTGACCACAAGAGAATTGAGTAGCTCGTATATTTTTGCTTTTGAGAGAATATTTTTGAGTTTTTGTGGGAATATTTTCTGGCATTTTAGAGGTGAAGAGGAATGTTTGCTCTTGTGAATTATCTGTTTGATATGATAAGATATGAAGACATATTACACTATAGAGTTTAAAAGTAGGCCTGGATCTTATATGATCAGACAATAGATCGGATAAAATTTTAACGTTTTTTTTCCCTGTCTTGTGAACTTTCTTCACCCAGACATTTGCATCGTTACATATCAAGTTATAGAGTAATTGTTTTTCCTTCTGTATATAGGTGCATCGGGAGCCTTTAACATGTCAGCCGTTCGAGCTTTCTTAAACAGTCCTGTTGGACCAAGAACAACTCACTTTTGGGGGCCTGTTGCCAACTGGGGATTTGTTATTGCTGTATGTATAAGTTCTTTATTATCTATATATTGATGTTGATCAAATTGGTTCCTGATTGTTTAGGATGGCAAAGCTAACAATTGATTTTGGTAGAATTTGTTTGTTTCGCTTTATCAAGTTTATGGGATTTTTAATGTACTTAAAATAGTTGGTTGACTTTATATTGATTGTGCTGCCGGTCTGGTAACAAAAACGTGTAAGCTATTTGCAAGCTGCTCAAATGTTAAATTCATGTAAGTTAGTTGCAATCTGCAAGCAGAAATGTGTAAGCTATTTGCAGGCTTGCAGCTATATGGAAGCATGAATAGAAGTCTATTCTAATGTTTGTATATATTTTCGGCCTTGATACTCTCTCTTTTTTTTTATTTGTTATTTTTCACTCATAAATGAATGGTTGCCCCTTCATTTCCTGAAAACGGGATTTTAAAGTTGTACATGTAATTGTAAATTCATTCACTGTGTATTTCACCTCGTGATACTTCTGTAAAATCTTTAATAAATTACAGGGTGTATTTCTTACTCATATTCTTTTAGTCTACATAGATGGTGCAATTCTGCAAAACATGCGTGTTGTTGTGCTCTCTCTTATAACTTGTTCTTTTCAGGGATTGGTGGATACACAAAAGCCGCCAGAAATAATATCCGGCAACATGACTTCAGGTTATATATGTTGTTCCTATTGCACCTTCCTTTTTCCTACTTCATTGCTTAGTTGTGCATATAATCTTACTACCGTAATTTAGTTTTGCAGCCATGTGCGTTTACTCTGGATTGTTCATGAGGTTTGCATGGATGGTGCAGCCGCTGCAACTATTTGCTTCTAGCTTGCCACGCATCTAATGAAACGGTGCAACTCTATCAGTTATCTCGTTGGGCCAGAGCTCATGGGTAAGATTTTACTGGTCTAGAGCTCTGAATATCAATATGTTTGACGAGGAGTCTTCTATGTCAACTTAAGGCACAATGAATTGTGTTTGATGCTCACTTGCGAAAAAAACATCACTATTCTGGCCTATTTGTGTTGTCTGTGTCATGTTCTTGCCTGCATCTTTGTTGTTTGCTTTCATTATTGTGAATCATTTTATTAATATTGTTATCTTGAACCTTTTTGCACCTTCCACATAATGACAGGTTTAAACCTTTTACTGGCAGGTATTTGTCCGGGAAAGAGAAGACCGAAGAAAAAGAGAAGGCTTAGGCTGATCTGTGTGTAGCCTGGCCTTATTTCCCCTATTCTCAAATACTTAATGTTTTTATTGAATCCATTTTGGTTTCGAAATCCTCATTTGATAATGCAAAATCTGTAAAAGGATACTTCAAGGTCAATGCGAATTTATTTTCCCCACCAATGAATTGAATTAGCAATTGATTTATGATAACATATGGGTTTACAAGAATTGACGATTTCGGTCTAAAGAGCGTAGGCTCCGTTCCTGGAACCATGGTTCCTTCGCCTCTGCGCAGTGTTGGTGTTGATGATTCATCTCTATGCCATGTCTTTTCTCCTTCTAACTGGGCATCAAGAAAACTGCAGCTCTGCCGATGGTTTGAACTTGTCGCCCAGTAGCGGAGGAACCTTGTAGTAGAGAAGGTGATGTCTCTCGACTCCTTCCAAATACTGTGTAGTCTGCATTTCAATTAGACGAGAAGCCTGCACAGGAAGTAGTTTTGCAATTACGAAAGCTAAAATATTGTAAGTTTTAAATTCAGTTCTAGAACTGCTCAAACAATTAAGCTAGAGTTCACGCACAGCTCGGCGAAATGCGAACATTTCTTCTTGGCCAGATAATAACGCAGCAATGCCTGCAGGGGCTGGACCAGAGCCAATGTTTCCTGCAGCTAGGACGTCTCTTCTGAGTTTTCCATCTTCAGTCTCCGTTTCAAATTGGAAGCTGCAAACCCCACAATGCATCAATAAATTACATCAAAACATCTTAAACAGCTTTTGCTCCATGCAACATTGCAAAAAAGCTATAGATTTCATGTTTTGTAAACTACCTTTCAAGATCAAACAATGTTCCTTCCTCTGCCCCCTTAAATAGATCATCAATAGGAACAGCTGCAGTACAGATAAGGCAGCAGTGATGATTGTATAGCTCATCGATTAGGGTGATGAATCTTCGTGCCTGTATTAGATCATCAATGTAGCATAAAACTTCTGTAGAAATATCTATTTGCTACACCAGTCAAGTAACAGCAACAATCCAGCAGTTACCACCAAATTTGAATACAGTAACTAAGATCAAACAAAAGTAAACTAAACTCATCCATCACTTCATTATAAAAACTGATCAGAATGAAGAACACCTCAAGGACAAAACAGAACATTTTGCAAATAAGAAAAAGCATGGAACCTTGTCACGAATACGCATACTCATCATTGGAATATCTGATATGAAAACAGTGTGATAATTCTTTGCTAATGCAATATAATCTGCTGCACCAACCTAAGGAAAAGGCAACAAGTTATCATAATTAGTTTAAAGCAGAGTATGTAGCTAAGTAGAAAGGTAGCATCACTTATTAAGAACTTTAAGAATAACAGGACCATTTCTACTTTGATTACCATGCGGCCGCATAAATATTCAAATGAGAATCGAGCCACACCATTACAGCTTTCAGGCACCTCCAGCTTTCTAATTTAAAACAAGGATATCAGCAACAGCCTACGTAACTTTAACAAACATACTTGAGATAGGACAAGACACACCTTCCAAACATAACTGGAATAGTCTCAGTTGTAATTCTCCCACCAAATTCATTGATGGATTTGTGCCACAAATTTTCATACTCAGTCTGGGTTAAACCATCTAAAGGCCAAAAGTAATGCACCTATACAAACAAAGAACAAATAAACAAATTGACCAAACAAATATATACTAAAGCCACATAGGGTAAGGTCTCTAGAAATTCACATTTACTTGTTTATCCTTAAAATGGCTTTTTACTTTCAGTCGGCGGTAATCAATCTCGCTACCAATCAGAACATTTTCACAATGCTCACTTAGCTTTGCAACAAAATCTTGAAAAATATCTCGTTGCATACCGTCCTACAAGAAAATAAATTTCAGACCTCGCAAAATTTATGAATAATCAATTGAAGATGAGAAGTTATAGGGAAAGTGAAAACAACGACACTATAGCAACAGTTCATATCACCTAAAAGAGGAACGCAAGCTACCTGGTTTAAGTCATTAGGAGCTCTATTACTAGTGGCAACAAGCACAGTTCCAGTGCTAAGCAATCTGCTTATTATACCAGATAATGCAACAATGGCAAATACATCAACTGTCTGAAACCAAAAGCAAAAAAAATTAAAAATGTATTTAACATGTGAAAAACCTGTGTTTTTCTGTCGTGAAACTATTCCTCTTAAAAAAATTATACCACATAAAACAAAAGGTAATAATTTGACAAGATATTTCACACCCCATCTGAAACAGAAGGCAACCGGACTTAGCTCTTAACACTCTTTCAAAACTCAAAGCAATTTCATCTTGCTATAATCTGGCCTTAGCATTTATGAAGAAAAAACATCAACAACAGAGTGAACATAATAAATCAAGAACAAAAAAAAATAGTTCAATTGCTGTACCTGTATCTCATCAAAGCAAAGAACACTAGCACCACATTTGCCGTCCTTATCAATAAGAAATTTATCTGCCACTGCAGGAAGAATGTGTTTCATCTGTATCTCTTGCTTATATTCTTCTTCTTCCACTAACCATTCTTTCACTTTTGTATCAAATGGAAGCTTGTCTATCCAGGACGAGATTACAGAATGAAGGGGTCTTTCTTCCATTTCATTCTTCCACTCCTTATGCATTCGTTCATTTATTTCAAGCATTGCCTATATAGTACCATTTGCAATGTGAATAAATGACTAGATCAAGGCACTACAAGAGTTAGGTTCCCACAAATAGTAGGATTCTGATCATGAAAACGTGGTACAGTTTCTTTGAAGCAATTTTTCAAGTTGAGGCTGGGTTATTGGGAAAACAAATTATAATGAGTTTAAAAAGAATCCAACAGGAAAAAGCAGGTATACCACACACACCTCATGAAAATGAAATCGCCGGCGATGGCTAACAATATCTTTAGTTGCACTGAAGAACATGTCCATTAGCATAGTTTTCCCTGTTAGGAGCAAGGGAATAATAAGCTATATAATCAATGAACTGAATGATTTCAACAAAGTGTATGTCATTTTTGAGTGTATACCACTTCCAACATTTCCATATAGATATAGCCCTTTGGGAGATCGAGGAGCAACTGGCCGTGCTCCAACCAGTAAATCAAGTTTCTTCTCTCGATTAAGATAAGACACCATTTTCCCCACACCACCTTCCACGTTAAACTTCTTTTTCCTATCTCAATCCAAAATTACAAAGCTGGTATATACTAGCTAGTATCCAGAAAAGAATCTGACAAACTGGAAAGATATTCTCAAGACTACAAAACACGATTGACAGTTGAGATCCACCAACAAAACTTATAATATGTGAAACCTATTTCAGATCATATGAGCATGCAAATTAGAATGTAAATAAAACACTAATCAACACATGTATGTTCAATCAAATTCAAATTATTCACACTAACTGATATCAGTTCATACATATGTAGAATCCAATGCGAAGATATGAATCCCTCACCCGGCCATCCAGTTTCTGAAAAATCCGAATCTTGGCTTCTTCACTTTGATTTGTTCTCCTTTCTGTTTGATCTCGGCCTCATCCATCAAAAGCTTGCGGCGTTCAGCCTCCCTCTTCTTTTCCCATTCAGCCACGTCATGCTGCAAAACAATGAAATAGGCATTAACCAACCACATTTTATATTCATGTTTTTATCGGAAGTCTCTTAGGAGACGTTAATGAATGTGATCGATATAGGCCATGACTATTGAAAACACAGGAGTATGAAGACTGCATGAGCAGGCAAAGGCTAGAAGCAGAGCAAGGGGAAGTTTCATAAAACCTACATGAAATGTTTGCATCTCCTTGTCATACTGCTCCAACCTGCCTAGAAGATCGTCCAATTGAGAAGCCACCTTTTCCTGGTAGACATCATGCCGCAGATGCCCTCTCTCCACCAAATTCTTATACAAAGCAAGTGGCCCTGCTTGAAACAATTTCCGCCGTCACAATCGAAGATAAAACAAGCCTAATCCCTTCCGTTTTTCTTTTCTTTTTTTTTTTAAAAAAAACTCGTTGAAAAAAAACCCCGACCTTGTCGATCATCAGAGGAATAATTCTGCGCATAGATGTAGCAGCATCTGTATCCCACATCGCCGGCTACCGACAATCCGCTCCGGGAAGCAGTTGGAGCTGGGAGGAGGTGGAAATGACACGAAGGAAGGAACCTTCTCATGCTAACCGAGTTACCCTCCAAAAATTTCCCGGTGTATGAGTTAAAACATATATATATATATATATATATATATATATATATATATATATAATATCTTAATTAAATGTTAACTTAATAATATTAGTCTCTAACTAAAATTAAAAAAATTAATCAATTAAATTTAATAAAAAATAAAAAATAAAAAAATCTTTGTACGGAAGGTTGGAGGTTATGGATTTAAATTTAGTTAATTTTAATTTGTATTTTTTTATTAATAAGAGTCATTCTAATCTTTTTTGAAAACTAATACAATAAAAAGATTAAATTATTATAATTTATTTTTTATTTAATTAAAATTTATTTTTAAAGTCAATGAATTTTTATCTAAAATATTAAATTATTATGATTATTTTATTATTCAACAAAAATTTATATATATAATTAAATTTGTATGATACAAATAGCATAGTAGACATCTTGCATAATATTTCCTAACATGGGTTGACTATCTTTAATATTTCCTAACACATACGTATACGCATGCTCTTCTCATTATAAAAGTTATCATGCTTGCATATCTATCATTTGAATCTCTCAATAATAATTTCATGACCAATGTAAAGATAATTAATATTGAAATAAAGAAAGATTCTTTTGCAAGTGCTTTTGTTTGTTTGCTAAATCTACTTCATTATATTAAAGTATTGAGGTTTTTTCACTTTTATTGAGTTTCAACCTTTCTTGGGTTGTGATTAATTCTGACCTTACAATAATTATAGTCCAATTAATACTTACCTAATTTAAATTATATTTAAAAAATATTAAGTATCATTCTACCCCAATTAGAAATTTTAAAAAAATTAAAAAATTCTAAATAGATTTATAATTATACTATTAAAAATAAGACTATTATTTAATATAAATATTACAACTATTATTATTTAATACAAAAGGCTGGAGTACAATTCTTCTTAAAATAAAAATTTTAACATAATGATAAATTTAATAATTATACTTTTTTAAAGTATTATTTATAGGAAAGTGTTGAAGTATAATTTGGTTTAAATTAAAATTTTTTAAAACATTGATAAATATTAATATATTTATAATTATACCACTCAAATTAAGTTTGTTATTTAATATACATATTATTATTAATATTTATTATTAGGAAGTCGTTAGAATACAACTCTACCTAAATTAGGAATTTTAAAAATATTAATATATTTTAAATTATATTGCTAAAAATAAATCTGTTATTTGGCATACACATTATTATTATATATTAAGAAAACACTCGAGCATAATTTTACCTAAATTAGGAAATTTAAATATTAATAAATTTAATAATTATGATACTCAAATTAAATTCTTTGTCATATATATATAATTAATATTTTACATATTTTATTTATATATTTATCTGTATATTGTTATTTATTATCAAGAAAAAACTAAAAGTATAGTTCTATCTTATTTAAAAATTTTTAAAAATTAATTTTATTTACTTATTATAATTATATTTCTTCAATATTTGTATGCAATTATGTGTTTTATTAAATTAAATAAATATTTATTATTTTAATTTAAAAATATGTAAAAAAATTGAAAGTAATTTTGTATATTGATGATGATATATAGAATATCAGTAAGTTTTAAATGTATCTTGCACATCACATAATTCTATGACTAATTATTAACTAAATTATTGAAGAATTCGTGCACACAATCTGGAATTATTGAAGAATGTTTAGCTTGAACATTCCATCGTCCAAGTAGTTGCGTTATCCCACACTTTGGACCTATATAACTTGATCATTAGTACAAATATAATGAAGGATAATATTAATTTTATAATATACATTAGTTTGGTGAAATTGCTGATGAACAGCACTAAAAGAAGAAACAAAGATGGTGATTTCGAGGAAGTTAGCTCGAGGAGTTCCCCACACGCGGCATCCAATTCATGGTCGGGAAAGGAAGATTTGTTGGAATATCTCTTCTATTAAAAACAACACGAGGGAGGAAGATCACGTAGAGGGCGGGGCGCTCACCAGCAAAGCACCTGGGCGCTCAACTCCGTGTGTTCCTTCCTCTTTGCGCTATTTTAGTACGGAGGTGAGCGCTCGAACAGGGGTCAAGCACTAGGGCATCGACAGCGTGGTGATCCAATTTTGGACAGTTTGTTGAGGCTATTTAAACTAAACTCAAGGATTTTCATTGAAAGGGAGCATATTTTAAGGAGTGGATCAATTTTAAGAGGGTGTCTAACGTTTTGGGCGTAGAAAAGAGAAAGAAGCTATTATTCGTTGTGAGGAGGCTGCACTTTGTGGATTGAGATCGACTGGATTGTGTTTGTTATCGAGTCTTCACCAAAAGTGAATTCTTCATCAAAATCAACATCGGCTTGGTTTGCTTTTAAATTTTTTGACCTATTTTAAATCAATCTTGGTTGTGATTAATAGGTTGTTGATGTTGTATGCCAAAATCAAGTCCCACATTTAAAGTTTTGTGAGTTTGAGAGGAGTCCTCTCCCTATAAATAAGGCTCCTCCCCTTTGGTTCTTAACATCTCAAAATTGCCATCCTTCTTTCTTTGGTAAATTGTGTTCTTTCTCTCCTTTTGTAATATTTCTTTGATTATTGAAATATTATTTTTGTAGTGTCCGAGGACGTAAGCCTCGTTAAATTTCGGTGTTCTTTTTGTTCCTTTTATGTCTATTTAATAGCTATTGTCGGGTTCTTTATGTTATTGTATGTTTGTTTAATAGCTATTGTGTGCTATTTAAATTACTTGATAAAATTCTGTCTAGGAGTTGGTTTTTAAGTGGACCGACACTTTCATGGGAATTTTACGTACAATAGTTTTCACGCTAGTCATCTAGGTAATAGTTCTCAAAGTGAACTAGTTATCTTTGGTGAAAATTACCCAGTTTTCACAACAATTGGTATCAGAGCAAGGTTTATTTTAGTATGCTCTGTGGTTGCGGCTTACGCTGATCTTCCACATCAGAAAAAATTTCCTTGGGCCAGTTGACATTTTGAGCTCTTGGTTTATTTTAGTATGCTCTGTGGTTGCGGCTTATGCTGATCTTCCACATCAGAAAAATTTCCTTGGGCTAGTTGGTATTCCGCATTAACAGCTATTAAATAGACTTTGTAGTAGAAATGGCAGACAACCCAAAAGAATCCACATCGAAGGTCACAGCTTCATCTTCAATTTTGGCAAGAACTACTGTGACAAATGCAAGATTTGCAGTGGAGATTTTTGATGGTACCGGTCATTTTGGCATGTGGCAAAGTGAGGTTCTGGATGCCCTTTTTCAACAGGGTCTAGACATTGCCATTGAAGAAGAGAAACCGGATGATGTTGAGGAGAAAGAATGGAAGACAATAAATAGATTGGCATGTGGTACCATTCGAACGTGTCTTTCTAGAGAGCAGAGGTATGCATTTTCTAAAGAAACTTCTGCAAGTAAATTGTGGAAGGCACTGGAGGAGAAATTCTTGAAGAAAAGCAGTCAGAACAAGCTCTATATGAAAAAGAGATTGTTCCGCTTCAATTATGTTCCTGGTACCTCTCTGAATGATCATATTACTAGCTTCAATCAGCTAGTAACTGATCTGGTGAATATGGATGTGACTTTTGAAGATGAAGATTTGGCTCTGATGTTGTTGGGATCACTTCCTCATGAATTTGAGTTTCTTGAAACTACTCTACTTCATGGGAAGGCTGTTGTGTCTCTTAGTGAAGTAACTGCTGCCTTGTATAGTTATGAATTAAGAAAGAAAGAAAAGCAAGAAAATACAAGTGCAGAAGCAGAAGCTCTTGTTGTGGATAGAGGCCGATCGCAGAGTCAGAACAAAGGAAGAAGGGGAAGGTCGAAGTCAAAGTCCAGACCAAGTAAAGATGAATGTGCCTTTTGTCGAGAAAAAGGGCATTGGAAGAAAGATTGTCCCAAGCTGAAAAATAAAGGCAAATCTGATAAGGAAAAAGCTGCTGCAAATGTTGCTGAGTGTGATGATGCAGACTCAGACCTTTCAATTGCTGCATCAACTAGCAATTCTAGTGCATGGTTGCTAGATTCTGCTTGTAGCCATCATATGACGCCCAATCGAGAATGGTTCTTTGATTTTAAAGAACTAAAGGGTGGAATTGTCTACACAGCAAATAATGCCCCTCTTGTCACATATGGAGTTGGTTCAATTCACTTGAGGAATCATGATGGATCAACCAGAATCTTAACTGGGGTTCATTATGTGCCAGATTTGATGAAGAATCTCATCTCTGTGGGAACCTTAGAGTCAAAAGGTTTCGAAGTAAGGGCGAAAGATGGGATAATGAGGATCATCTCTGGTGCACTTGTGATAATGAAGGGGATCCGAAGAAGAAACAATGTGTATTACTTTATGGGTAATACAATTGTTGGGGAAGCAGCAGCGACAGCAACTCCTACTGATGATCAGGAGTCAGAAGCAACTAGGTTATGGCATATGCGCTTGGGGCATGCTGGAGAAAAATCTTTGAAACTATTGATAGATCAAGGATTATTAAAAGGAGCTCGGGCTTGCAAAATAGATTTTTGCGAGCACTGTATCAAAGGGAAGAAAACAAGGGTGAAATTTGGAACAGCAATCCATGATACTGAGGGTATTTTGGATTATGTTCACTCAGATGTGTGGGGGCCTTCCAAGACAACTTCATTGGGAGGTAAACACTATTATGTTTCCCTTGTTGATGATTTTTCCCGGAGAGTTTGGGTATATACGATGAAGACGAAGGATGAAGTGTTGGGAATTTTCCTGAAATGGAAAAAGATGGTGGAGACTCAAACAGGCAGAAGAGTCAAACGTCTTCGTACAGACAATGGTGGAGAATTCAAAAATGATCCATTTCAAAAGGTCTGTGAAGATGAAGGTATTGTCAGACACTTCACTGTCAGAAATACACCACAACAGAATGGGGTGGCAGAGCGAATGAATCGAACTTTGCTGGAGAAAGTTCGGTGTATGTTGTCCAATGCTGGGTTGGGCAAAGAATTTTGGGCTGAGGCTTTGGTATATGCTTGTCACCTTATTAATCGTTTACCATCTACTGCTATTGGTGGTAAAACTCCATTGGAGAAATGGTCTGGAAAGCCTGCTACAGATTATAATTCCTTACATGTGTTTGGTTCCACTGCATATTACCATGTTAAGGAATCAAAGCTGGATCCAAGAGCAAAGAAGGCAATATTTATGGGGATCACCTCTGGTGTGAAAGGCTATCGTCTTTGGTGTCCAGAAACAAAGAAAGTAATCTTCAGCAGGGATGTTACCTTTGATGAATCTACCATGTTGAGAAAGGTAACTTCTGAAAATATGAAGCAAACAGATGGTACTCCCAAACAGGTGGAGATTGATGGCAACAGAATGGTCCCAGCAGATGCAGAAACTGATGATGACTCTCCTGTGGTAGAAGAAGAGTCAAATGAAGAAGAGGTTCAGACCCAAGAACCTCCACATCAACATGAATCAATTGCACAAAGGAAGGGAAAGAGAACCATTAGAAAACCTGCCCGCTATGCTGATATGGTCTCTTCTACAGCACCAATTGCAACTGATGATGTTCCTGCCACTTATAATGAAGCAGTTCAAAGTTCAGAACAAGAAAAGTGGAGGATTGCCATGAAAGAAGAAATGCAGTCCCTTCAAAAGAATCAGACATGGAAACTAGCTAGTCTTCCGAAGGGAAAGAAGGCAATTGGGTGCAAATGGGTATATGCAAAGAAAGATGGATTTCCTGACAAGGATAATGTTCGCTACAAAGCAAGATTGGTGGCTAAAGGCTACGCTCAAAAGGAGGGAGTTGATTATAATGAAGTATTTTCTCCAGTTGTAAAGCATTCCTCCATTAGAATTTTATTGGCTTTGGTGGCACAATTGGATTTGGAACTAGTTCAGATGGATGTAAAAACTGCATTTTTACATGGAGACTTGGAAGAGGAAATCTATATGTCTCAGCCAGATGGATTCAAAGTTGATGGAAAAGAAAAGATGGTGTGCAAATTGGACAAATCGCTATATGGATTGAAGCAATCTCCGAGGCAGTGGTACAAGCGATTTGACAAGTTCATGATAGGGCAGAAGTACTCAAGGAGCAAATATGATCACTGTGTGTACTTACGCAAGCTACAAGATGGATCCTATATATATCTTCTTCTTTATGTTGATGATATGCTGATAGCTTCCAAGAGTCAGACAGAAATAGAGAAGTTAAAGACTCAATTGAATAGGGAGTTTGAAATGAAGGATCTTGGTGAAGCAAAGAAGATTCTCGGCATGGAGATATCTAGAGACAGGAAATTGGGGAGGCTTTGTTTGTCTCAGAAAGAATATCTGAGGAAGGTACTAAAACGTTTTGGCATAAATGAGAAGTCAAAACCAGTTAGTACACCACTTGCTCCTCATTTCAAGCTTAGTGCTTCCATGTCACCAAAGAATGATGCAGAACGGGAATACATGGCAAAAGTACCGTATGCAAGTGCTATTGGTAGCTTGATGTATGCAATGGTTTGTTCAAGGCCCGATATTTCACAGGCAGTTGGGGTTGTGAGCAGGTATATGCATGATCCTGGAAAGGAGCATTGGCAAGCTGTGAAATGGATTCTACGGTATATTCTAGATACCTTAGATGTTGGATTAGTATTTCAGCAGGATGATAAGGATGGTCAGTATGTAATTGGGTATTGTGACTCTGACTACGCTGGTGATTTGGACAAGCGACGATCAACTACTGGTTATGTGTTTACTTTTGCAAAAGCACCAGTCAGTTGGAAGTCCACCTTACAGTCAACAGTGGCTTTGTCTACTACAGAGGCAGAGTATATGGCAATTACAGAGGCTGTAAAGGAGGCAATTTGGCTTCAAGGGTTGCTCGGTGAACTGGGAATGGAACAAAAGCACATCAAAGTGCATTGTGACAGTCAGAGTGCTATTCATTTAGCAAAGAATCAGGTTTACCATGCAAGGACGAAGCACATCGATGTTCGATATCATTTTGTACGAGAGATTCTAGAAGAAGGTGGAGTCATAATCCAGAAGATTCCGACCACTGAGAACCCTGCTGATATGCTGACAAAAGTAGTAACTGCGGCCAAGTTTAAACATTGTTTAGACTTGGTCAATATCGTTACAAATTGAAAGATGGAGTTTGCAGACACTACTGAAAGTTGGATTTGTGAGAGAATTGTATGGGATTTTGTCAAGGTGGAGAATTGTTGTATGCCAAAATCAAGTCCCACATCTAAAGTTTTGTGGGTTTGGGAGGAGTCCTCTCCCTATAAATAAGGCTCCTCCCCTTTGGTTCTTGACATCCCAAAATTGCCATCCTTCTTTCTTTGGTAAATTGTTTTCTTTCTCTCTTTTGTAATATTTCTTTGATTATTGAAATATTATTTTTGTAGTGTCCGAGGACGTAAGCCTCGTTAAATTCCGGTGTTCTTTTTGTTCCTTTTATGTCTATTTAATAGCTATTGTCGGGTATAGTTGTTGTTAATTATTGTGCTATTTAAATTACTTGATAAAATTCTGTCTAGGAGTTGGTTTTTAAGCGGACCGTGTGTCCCACCACACTTTCCTGGGAATTTTATCTTGGGGTAATTTTTAGTACAATAGTTTTCACGCTAGTCATCTAGGTAATAGTTCTCAAAGTGAACTAGTTATCTTTGGTGAAAATTACCCAGTTTTCACAACAGTTGATCTGTATTTTTGAAGACGATTCTCGTAAGGAATTATTTAAGAGTAGCATTACTCAAAATTATCGGGAGTAGTTTGTTACGTATCTGAATTTGGGAGAAGTTTATTTCTTGAGAAAAATCTTAGTTGGAAATTAATTATATTATAATGAAGGTTTCGGTAGGAAATTGCCTCATGATTTTCGCCTTTCCCCTTTTTGTTGGAGGGTTTTCACGATAAATTTATGCGTGTTTTATTTATTTGCCTGTGATTTGTGATAATTTATTATTGTTTATCTTGTTCAAATAACAACTATTTGGGATTAGTTAATGAAGTAAAAATCCCAACATCTTGATCTATGCCCGGTGTATATTATGATGTACAAGATCATATGAATTTCTCCCCTCATGCATAAATTAAAGCGCTCTAGTTAGGTCTTTAAGTTGGCTCTCTTCCAAGTAGGGGTGTTAATCGAGCGAACGGGCCGAGTTCAACTTCTTTTCAAACTCGACTCAAATAGTTTGAAATTCGTTCGAACTCGATTCAAGATCGAACGAGTTTTGAACATATATACTCAAGTTCGACTCGAATATCTTTTATGTGTTCGAGTTCGAGCTCGAAACTTGCTCGATTAACAACTATCTTACTTCTTTGTTATTATATTGTGCATATATATATAATATAATATAAAATATTATATTATTATATTATTTTATCGAGTCGAATTCGAATTATAATCGAGTCGAGTCGAACATGACCTTGCTCAAACACGGCTCGTAAGATTCGAATTCGAGTCGAGTTTGAGTTTTAAGCTGAGTTAAGCCGAGCCGAACACTAAATATTTACGAGCTGACTTACTTAATTAGTAACCCACCTTCAAAAGAAACTGATACACAACGGGATTTGACTAACTTCATAAAGAGTAACGATCGTGATAATGGCCGATGGTAGTCTTTTATTCTCTTCAAATAAGAAAAGAGAAACTCTGTTCACCTCCGCCCACATGCCCCATTTATTTATCATACAAGGAGGACCCTGTCTGCAAAATGGTGATATTTGTGGCTTTAATTTATCCAAATGAAGGCGGTTTTCATCTTCCTATGATTCCCCATTAGTCTTAATCAATCCTTATAAATTTTGAATGTCGAGTATAAGAACATGTTTAGAGCATAATCACAACACAATGCAGAGCCCTTTCTTATGTTTTTTTCTAGGTAGCAGGTAGTGCACTTTCTTATTTTAAAAACGGCTATTTCCACTAATAAGCAAAAAACAATGCATCAGATTATATCTTTTGAACTGCAAGTCAGAAGACCAAAATCTGAAACAACCCACCAGCCAAAAGCTGCTCGAGAAACGACAGTTCCAAACTTACCACAGAAACAGTTAAAAGTTTGTTTCCAAGGGAGGTTTAATTGTCAAAAAGACAGGATTATGATATAAAGATAAGTAAGCACGACCATGTAAATATTTGAACATTCATACTAGACTGTTATTATCATCTACAAAATGAAAAACTCCTCACACAGAGAAATTATAGATTTAAAGCATTCGTTATTATGCTCCAGTCAATTTTTCATAAGTATTTATGCGGTGCGTAGCATGCATAGACACTATTGAAAAGGCTCATAGCTCTATATCAGACACAATTGTATCAGAGCATTCATTAATCATCCGAATTACATATATTCTGTAGACATGCTTATGCTTCATACAGAAAGAATGCGTTCATATATAGTCGTAAACTAAATGAAGCTACACAAAGAACAGACAAGGCCAATTATTAGCGTACCAAATAGCAGATAACGCGTACTAAGTACTCTCATCATCCACAGGAGACGGATTGCAACAATCTGGCCTACTCACATTCAGCTCATACCATGTAACTGCTCAGCTGACATGAGCAAATCTTCTTTCACATCCATCTGAGCTGGATGTTTACATGAAAAATCAAGATCACATATAAACATCAAGCTCATATAGACGACTAAGCTTGGCATCTACATTACATGTAATAAGAACCCGGGGCAAGGTTTTAAACACCACGGCAAGCATTATTATCAAGCTACAACTTCGTCCGCCAAATAGAACCAAGCAAATTGAGGCGTATGGCAAGAGTAAAAAGATGAAGGATTTCTTTATCCATTCTGAAACTCCCTACCTCCGAATCTATCGTACAAAAATAAATTCGAAATTTTATTCAGAGCGAAATTAGGTTTTTCTTCAAAGCATGAAAATTGTCCTCGTATATAAAAAAATTCTCGTGCATCTATCGGATCTATGAGCCATCTTCAGCCACTGAATTTGATAATCAGACAATAAAAAATGAACGAAAGAAGCAAAAAAACAATCATTAATATCAAAACATATATTCAAATAGCATAAAGGAATTGGAGGAGTTTCTACTACAAATAAGGTAAGAGGTTAGAATCAGAAAAAAAACAAGAGTCAATAGGCTCTGAATTAAAGAGATGTCTCCACTAAAATTTTGTTTCTTCTACAAAATCTCACCATCCAATCATCAATTCAGCTCTTTCCCTCCATATGTATATATATCATCAAAGATAAAAACACTAACAAAAGAATTGGGAAGCAGGACCATAGAAATGAATAGCCCAGTATGACCATAACACCAATGACAGGAATGAGAAAAAAACATAAAAATCAACTTTCTTCCTACTCTTGTAAACAAGAACCGTAAACAACTTATCAGTCCTGGGCGTCGGCCTTCCTCCCCAATCCGTCTCCATCCCTCCTCTCCTCCATGAGAAGGCCGGCCTCCTCATCAGCCTGCGCGCTCTTCTTCTGCACCTCCTTCGCCTTGAGCGCCTGTAACTTGGAGTGGTTGTAGTAGGCCACGCCGAGGAAGGCAATGCCGTAGCCCAACACGTTGACGGTGGTCACCGTGTCCCGGATGACGGACCAGGAGAAGGCAATCAAAAGCCAGTCTTTGACGACGCCAGCGACGTTCATGGTGAGGGCGGAGGTCTTGCCGATGAGGAGGAAGACGGCGAGGTTGAGGAGGAAGGCGCAGATGGAGTTGGTGCCGAAGGTGAAGAGATCCGGGGTGAAGGAGGCGGCGCCGCGGAGGGCGGGGAACTCGACGACCACCCAGGGGAAGAAGAGGAAGAAGAGGCAGCAAGGGGCGACGTAGTAGAGGGAGGTGATGGGGTTGAAGGAGATCCCCTTGGAGTTGAGGAGGATCTGGATGAGGACGAGGCGGGTGGCCTCGAAGGCGACGGCGGCCAGCTGCAGGGCCACGCCGGTGAGGTCGAAGCGGGCCTCGCCGTAGGCGGCGATGCCGACGCCGAGGGAGATGGAGAGCATGTTGAGCAAGGTGTTGGGCTTGTAGTGCTCCTTCTTGAAGAAGACGCCGAGGGTGTAGACGGCGACGGGCATGAGCGCCTTGAGCATCTGGATGAAGGAGACAGAGAGGTAGATGTAGGCGGAGTTGGAGAACCAGAGGGAGAGCGCGTAGAGGGCGCCGATGGGGACGACGGAGGTGAAGTAGAGGTGGCGGGTCATGCCGGCGGTGGGCTCGACGGCCTTGAACCGGACCAGGGCGAAGGCCAGGGCGGAGCAGAACATCATGTGGATCATGGTGAGGAGATTGGGTACGGCCAGTTATACATCTTCCGATCCAGGATGTACTTGTTGTAGACGATCACCGCGAAGCTCAAGCTGATCCACACCCCCACGTACAGGTAGCTCAGAAGCACCTTCTTCACCACCCCGCCACCGCCGCCGCCGTCCTCCGCCGCGGCACCACCGCCGCCGGCCATTGGGTGCTCGAGGGTAGAAAAGGTCTCGACTTTTGTGTGTGTTTGTGGGTCGGGGGTGGGGGGAAGATTAGGGATTGAAAAAGTATAAATCTCTGGGTTTATGGCTAAGGAGCGTCATAATGGGCTAGATTAGGTATGGTGGGCTTTCTTAGCGATGAGCGAGCTCATTTGAGAGTTGGGGTCGTCTCTCATCATTTCTTAATAGATGGCCGAAATCAAACGTTTGTTAGTCCACACCGAAACCATGACTAGACTCTGCTAGAATAGGGACGAAAGCAATTTCCTATTTCCAATAGGAAATCGGAGCAGATACATATAACTCCAGTCCACACGCCAGGTCAGCTCCGTCAACCATCTTCTTCAGCCCGGCCTTTGCTGGTCTGACAGGTCCCCAACTCCTTTAAGTTCTCACCAATTTGACATGAGAAAGGGAGAAAAAACTTGGTGGGAGAAGAATATATAAAATAGTAATAGTACACATCGATTTTGTCAAAGCAAAAGTATACTTGGAAAACGCGTATTTTGACGATCAGAAGTTATAAACGTTCCCATATTAATGGTCAGATTTTTTCTTTTACAGTTACAGTTTTTTCTTTTTTCTTTTTTCTTGAACGCGGTTGTAACGCACCCAGTTGTCACGACCATGTTCACAGTTTGTACCACTTCAACAAATAATGTGACGCAATGACAATATCTATCTCGCACTCTCGCCTGTGAGGCGTTTACCCACCCTCGACCACAAGAATGGCGCTACTCCTTCCGACTGGCCCCCGTTCATTGTTGTCCAATAACCGACCCGATGCACGGCCAACTTTCCGTCGCCGAGCTTCCTTGTCCGGCGCCACCACCACCGCTCCGGCCATGACCGTTCCTGCAACCGGCGAAGCTGATTGGGTTAAGGCCACGGCTGGCTTTTTCGAGAACGACAGCCGGCCTATCATGCTCTTCGACGGTAATTCTCCGATGGCTCAATTTAACAGCTTAGTGCTCTGACCTTAGATTTGATGGGGTCTTGGTTGATTTTGATCTTAATCCTTTGCTTATTTTGTGTTCTTTTTTTCTTTGGTATTAATACAGGTGTGTGCAACCTGTGCAATGGAGGAGTAAAATTTGTACGCGACCATGATGCTCAAAGGTAATTGCTCTGTTTGTGTGATTATCTATCATATTACGCTTTTTTGATCAATTACCCTGCTCTAGATTTAGTTTATGAATGCCCGCGAATTGTTAATTTGGTCATAGTGATTAAAAAAATTAAGTGTAGAATGATGATGTTCTTGTTATGTGAATAACATTAGCTTTCATCTCTAGTTTTAGCAATCATCAGTTCTGTTCAGTGTGCAGGCAAATAAGATTTGAACCACTGCAAAGTGAGTCGGGAAAAAAGCTGTTGCAGAGATCCGGGCGAGCTCCTGACGACATTTCCAGCGTTGTTCTAGTAGAGAAAGAGAGGTGATGAGTTTTAGTTCACCTGCTTCATGCATCGGACACAATTGATGATGAATTAGTATAGCTGCCAACTTGTTTGTACATATCACAAGCAATTCAATTTGTTATTTTTTGTCATACTTGTAGTATAATATCTCATGATCAGCTTCTTCTGTTTTGTTGCAGGTCATATATAAAATCTGAAGCGGTCCTGAAGATCATGGAATACCTTGATCTGCCATTTCCTCAGTTAGCATTCTTTTTGAAGCTAGCACCTCTGTAAGTGAACATGGAACAGTTCAATACTCTTCTGATCTCCACTTGTTCTGATTGTCAGTTAATTATCTTTTTCTTTTCTGCAGGTTTTTGAGGGATTTTGCGTACGATAATGTTGCGAATAACCGGTACACAATTTTTGGATATTCTGATACATGTGAAATATAGATATGGTCCAGTCCATTTCGCTGCATGTATGTATCATAATTACAATCACCTGTGTCCAACCAAAGTAATGTTTTTGATGGGCAAAATAATTCAAAGGATTGTAACCTCTTTGCCTTCAGGCTGGCAAAACACTAACATCGACGTAGATTATGCTATTTCAATTTTTGAAAATTTAGATAAAGGTAAAAAATATTAAATTGATTTGAAATTTATAAATATCTTAAATGCTTGTTTTTATATTTATCAATGTAAATTTCAGAGTGGAACCCAATGTGCCCCAAGTACACTTCAGCTCATGTACAAGACACTCATAATTTGTAATACAGTACCCTTGCTGCTTTGTAATTTAAACGACATATATTTATATTACAACAATCTTAATTAAGAAAATAATGACGAATCGGATCATCCATTAGCGTCTCATTTAGTGGTAACTATTAGGGAACTTTTTTTCAGAGTAGCTATTGTAGGAAACATTGAATCCACGACGATATTCATATATAGAGCTGAAGCTGCATGCACTAAAACATATTCATCACTGCTCTGAAAAAGAAAACACTCAAAACAATTTTATTATTGCTAGCACTTATACGTTATTATTGAGCACATGAAGGAACAGTTTGGCTACGCAGCATATATATATATTATATGCTCCATATACATAAATAAAGACATTTATTGTAGGTTTTTTCCAAGCGACATGTATTGTACTTCATTAGCAATGTGCGCGGCACACATCGAATGATATATAGCATTTATCATCTTTGACGCAACAATAACAGTTGGGAGGATTAGCACATGGCTTATTCTCAAGCTTGTAGCAGAGATGCACCTCAATTATTGGAGGACTGACATTGCCTTCCTCACTCAGCCCAACTAATCTGCCTGCCACATATGAAAGTAGCAAACTCCATTAATTAGTCTAAAAGAAATATAAATTGATTAATTAGTCTTTGATATGTCACTGGTATATTGAATAGTTTGAAGCATCAAAGTAAAGGGAGAAAAATATTTGCCAGTAATAGATCAAAGCTTGAGCAGATGATCACTTCTCCCAAACTGATAAAACTAAACGACTTGATGAGTGATATGTTTCCCAAACTGATAAAACTAAACGACTTGATGAGTGATATGTTACCTTCACGTGGATTGAAGGCACTTAGGAGAAGGAAGACAACAAAAGTAACGTGCAAAGACTTGTGCGCCATGGGAAATATTTCAACTCGCTTGCTTGTTTGTCCTCAAAACTGGTTGAAGAGACTTAAGGGAGGGATCAGCTTGCTTCCTTTCGGTCAAGGTAGAATCGATGGTATGTTTTTCTAGTAAAACTATAGGGTATATATAGATTCAAAGAATTTACCCTTCTAATTCCATACCCATTCACCAACTGATCTGAATATGTATGGCTAGAGCTATCTAAATTAATATTAGGCATTTCTTTACTTCACATTCATTCATCTTATAATAAGAGATAAATATTAGAGTTATGTGTTATTCATATCCTTAGCAAAGCTAATACAACGAGTTGAATCCAATTCAACTATGCTCACGTGGATTGAAGGCACTTGGCTCAATAGGCTTCAAAGTAAGTCAAATTTGAGTCGAACATGAAAAAACTCAAGCATTATTTATTCATATCTTTCATTCATATAATTTAAAATAAAGTTAATTTTAAAGGAGTAAATAGTTCAACTTCGTATAAATTATGCTAGATATTTTTATATAAAATACAGTCAAGCTTCCTTCATACAAAGTTACTTGTGTTGACATAACTAATCACATGAATTTGTTAGTTGTCATCCATAAATTAGATTGACCACAATAAGTGTAATATAGTTTTACTTACAATAAGTGTGATACAGTTTTATCTTTTATTATACTTGATAATTTAAATCACTCATTTAGTTCACTATTAATTTCTGATAACTTATATCTTAACCATTTGTAACGGTCTCAAGAATCCAAGTTACTTGTGTTGACATAACTAATGACATGAATTGACCACAATAAGTGTGAAATGGTTTTACTTACAATAAGTGTCATACATCTTTATCTTTTATTGTACTTGATTATTTAAATCACTCATTTGGTTCACTATTAATTTCTGATAACTAATCTCTTAACCATTTGTAACATTCTCAATAATCCAAGTCCACAAGTGGGTCGATTAATACCTAGGGTGGAGTTGGAGTGTCTTGGTTTTTGAAGAAAAAACTTGTGTTACACATTCAATATCAAAATCTAAATTCATGTTTTAACTATAGCGGGTAAAGAGGTAAAATAGTTTATAAATATATTTTTACATGTTCCTCTACTGTCTAAGCCAATATCTACTATATTTTTTGATAGTAAGGTCACACTATCATGAGTTTATAATGTCAATATATAAAATATAGCCATTTGATCGCTCTGACATGAAGTCGTAAAGTCAAAGATAACTTTTGATTGTTCTTGTAAGAAAAAAAATAGATGTTTTCCAAGGTGAAGGGTTTAATGTCTTTTTATCGAAGATAGTAGCCTATGGTGGCAATCCAACCCGTCATGAGATTAAATTGATTGTACGAGTTTAATGGGACAAACAAGCCGTCTTACAGAGAGCATGATTTCCATGACTCAGGCTTGGTCAATGTTCACTTTATTGTAGTTTGGCGCCATCATCCCTCAACATCAACACATGTGCTACCGAGATCTAATAATTTTTAAGACAACAAATTTTTTGTTTAAAAATCTTTAGAAAATAAATTTGTTTTTCTAACAATCTTTAGAGAGTAAATATTTTGTCTAACAAATTATACAACAAATAGTTTGTTTGTGTACATAATTATTATTTTATCATGTAAAATCATCATTAGAACACATTTTTAATTACTATCTTTTATACTATATACAACTAATTATAAAAAATATATATACATATATTATTTAACGTAGAATACCAAACTTCAAGTCAAAACAAATTCTAAACAGAAAAATGCTTGTGCTCGCTTTAGTCAAGTGGGAATTTAACATTGAGCAAATTCAAGTTCAATCAAGTTGTTAGGACAATATATCTTTATTGGATAATTGGCTACATGTTCTTTTAGTGGATAATATATCTAATTACATTATTATATTATCTTAAATTTGAAAACAACAGCCATTTAAAATGTTTTAGGATCATATAATTTTAAGTTAACAATCTCTTACTTGTGATTTTTCATAGCACTTTTGATATTATCTTCATTAATGTATATATGGTCTTTACCATTTTGTTTACAGTTGCCTTTTGGATTTGTATCAATCATGGAAGCGCAAGAAAGGCAAGAGACCGGCATCATAATTTATGCAGTTTTGAAGGTTATTTATGTATAATTACTTTTTAATTTCAAAATATGATGGAATCACGGATACATTCTCCCAATTCCCTTTTATAATCGAATTTTCAATTTTAATTATAATCATATGAAGTTTTAAGTACAATGGTTATGATTATTGTTGACTTTCATCTTTTGTTGCCGAGACGGATCATATTGCTTCCTATCCATCTTAAAGACATTTTTTTCTTTATTTTAAATTCCAAACATTTGTTCTTGCCCATTTCTAAATAAAAAATAAAAAAATAAACAAAATGAAGATCTCAATTAAAGAAGGTTTAAACAGGAGAACTTGAGTAGTCTGACTGGTGATCAATCAAACAGGCTCGAGACCAAACCATGGTTGCATAAATCGGAATCGGAATCGGAATCGGTTTTCCAGTGAATCGGAATCGGAATCGGAATCGGTCTGAATCGGCCAGGAATCGGTTCAGTTGAATCGGTCCAAATTAATTTAATCGGTTATATATAATAATTTGATAATTCATAATATAAATATATTAAAATTAGGTATTGATGTTATTTTGATATTATTCTGTGTATTATAGTTTATGATATTTTTAAATATTTTTTAAGATTTTTTTAAATTATTTATAAATTAATTATTATTTTTGACTCGAGTTACACTCGAGTCAACTTTTAATTACGAGAATGCCACCCTCCCCTCCCTACCCCCGCCGGCGGCGAGCCCGGAGTCGGGGATGCACGGCGGAGGCAGAAACGGGGCGGCGGCGTGGTCGGACGGCCGTGGCGGAGCTGCGGCGGAAGCGGAGCGGAGGGCGGCGACCCCGGAGTCGGGGACGCACGGCGGGGGCGGAAACGGGGCGGCGGCATGGTCGGACGGCAGTGGCGTGGTCGGACGGCCGTGGCGTGGTCGGACGGCCGTGGCGGAGCTGCGGCGGAAGCGGAGCGGAGGGCGGCGGAGCAAGCGCGACGGCGGAAGCGGGGAGGGTTTTAAAAGCCAAATTACCATTTTACCCATGCTTAATTAATTTAATTAAAATCATAACTAGGGTATTTTAGTAATTTCGTAAAAAACCGATTCCGATTTAAATCGGCCGATTCCGAGTCCGAGTTAAATCGGTTGGAATCGGCCAAAATCGGCCGATTCAGTGACCGATTCGGGGCCGACCGATTCGGCCCCAAAATCGGATCGGCATCGCGCCGATCCGATTTAAATCGGCCGATTCCGCACGGAATCGGCCGATTTTCTCAACCCGGGA